>JAOEHX010020932.1:0-14592 GCA_025448015.1 Bolborhynchus lineola | reverse complement strand
TAAAGCTGAGTGGGCTGTTTTATATCACAGTATTTTGTTTCATTTGTCCTATGCCCAGTGCTTTCATTACTGTCATGGTTTAAGCCATAAATCACACAGTTTTCTCACTCACTCTCCCCTCTTTCTTCCCCCCTACTCGGGGAAGTATAACACAAATCACTACTGCTACCACCAATAATAATAATAACAAGGAGAATACAAGGAAAGAGAATACAACTGCTCATCCCCTGATGACAGAGCTGTGAACTGAGCTCTTCTGTGTTCCTGCCCCCAGTTTTTACATCCTGGGCATGTCGTGCTGTGGCATGGAATACCTCTTTGATCAGTTTGGGTCATGCGTCCTGCTTCCGCTTCCTCCCAGCTTCCCCTTCTCCCTGGCAGAACATGGGACTCAGAAAGTCCTTGGTCAAACCAAACATTCTAAGCTGTAACTATAAATATTGCTGTTACCAGCACTGTTGCCAGGCCAAAAGTCAAAACCACAGCACTGCACCAGCTACTAAGAAGGAGAAAAATGGCTGCTACTGCTGAACTCAGGACACATTGCTCAGTCAAAAATCCCGTATGCTTGCCTAAACTCTCAGCACATCTCTGGTATGGCAAAGCAAATCAAATTCTTCTACCCATATGCTGTTTGTAGACCTTATAATTGCCACTTATTCCTGAAGACCAAATACAGTCAGTATGCAACCAGATTTGAATGCCTGATGAAAAATGTAACTATATTGCAAAAAGAAGTTGCATTCTGGCAAGAAATAAACAATATATGAGACTTTTCTGCACACTAAAGTCAAAGTGCTTTTAATATTCCTATCATTATTCATACATTATTCATTATTATTTCATGATGCTTAAGACTTTCTGTATCTAATGTGAAGAATGCAAAGTAATTTCTTCTTTTTTAAAAACCACAACAAATATAAAGGGGAAGTTGTATTCAGAAAGATAAGCAATGAACTGAAATGAAACTTTTCAATCCAAAGGAAAGAAATTGTAGATCAAGACAGAAAAATATAGGAATTATACTGAAGTGAAAATTCTGGGTGATAATGTCAAGAAAAGAGAAAAAAATTGAAGTCATTTGCATTTACAGATATTAATTTAATTCTGATAATGAAATTCTAGTAATCCCTAAAAATTCTTCAAATCTTCCTTTATGTGTTTTAAAGGCTGCTGAAGAATGGATCCCACCCCACCGTTTTGTTTTGAAAAGATGCCATTAATGGTGTTTGATGCTAAATAAAAAGGCATTTTGATTTTAATACCTTCCACGAAATAGCCATGAATGTCTTCCTCTCACAGACTTACCAGTCACTAAAATGGTTCATTCTGGTAACATCTGTTGAGATCTAATGGGTGTGTTTATGTATGCACACATGCCAACTTATCTTAAATGCTGGAAAGAAACAAGATTAAGTATCTGCAACTACTGACTATAATTTACCATTTAAACTGTATTGATGCCTACTTTCATGTTCAGTCAGATTGAGTAGAGAGTTCAAGATTTCAAATCCACCACAAACCAGAAATTAATCTCTTCACTTTGAAAAAGTATGTTTCCCAATGTTTCAGGTGTCATGGACAAGCATACATTAACATCTATTGTTAATTTTCCCTTGAAGTATAAATAATCCCAATCAAGGTTTGAAATAAACCATAGGCTCTTATTGTAAAAAAAAAAAAAAAAAACAAAAAAAAACAAAAAACAACCAAAACCAAACAACAAGCAGTGGTCTAGTTAACATCCTTACTGTTAAAACCATGTGAGTATGTCTATGTCTCCATTCCAGATTATCTTCTATCATAAACATGGTCCAGATAAAAATGTCAAATGTATTTTTGGCTTTTCTACAATATTTGACACATATTTGTGTAAGTTTATGGTTTTAAAAAAAGTCTTGGCCAAAAAGTAGTAACCTTTAATTCTTAGGAGGCAGTTTTATTTTTCAACCTCTTTGGATATATTTTGTCAGATAATGACTGTGGCTTGATGGATAGGAGACAGACTCTTGTGAAACACTGGAGAGGAAGGGGGGAAATGAGGGTTCAGAAAGTACAATTCAGTTATTCGTTTTAGAGTCATGAAGCAGCTTCTTGAAACCACAAAACATATTACAGAAATAGAGATAGGAGTTGATTCTTTTGCCACTCAGTAATGTAACAGTATAATATCTTTTATTATTGCAACAGAAAGCCACAGTTTTGTATTTCATTAGTGATGAAACTAGTCCTTCATTTTGCAGGGAAAAAAAAAAAAAGGTATGGGTACACAACAAAAGAGCTGAGGAAAAAAAAAATGGCAGTTTCCTTATACTGACAATAACTTTAAAAAAACTTATCAGGACTTTCATTAAAAAAAAAAAGATACTTCTTGCAATTTGTCACTGAAGTGCTACCTACAGTGACAACAAGACATAACCCTCTCCCCAGCAAGCTTCATTTCACTATCAAAGGATAACAGTGCCTGCAAGGTATGAATAGAACATTTCTTCCATTTTTCAACTCTGTCACACTCCTTTATATTTTGTTCATAATGGCAACTGTCTTGCTTGATGTATCATACTGAGGTTCTTACCTGCTTGTTGTCATTCTGGTGCTAAATGAGAGGAAAGAATATGTATAATTCTTTCAAAAGCATATTATAATGACACAGTCTGACATATTTTATTATACATCCCACCAGACCCTGACTATTTTCTGCAGCTGGCATTCAAGTTATACTACTTAGTTTTTGGTAGCTCTTGCCAACTTCCTCAATGCAAATGATTAACAGTGATAGTAATGGGGAAATTTTCTAAGTATAGACTTGACAGAAGGGAAAGGAATGGTAAAATTTTGTTCTTGTTCGCTCATTAAGACACAATACTAGTTTACTATATGAGGATTTTTCCAAACTATTTTTTAGTGCTTAAATAAATGACAAAATTTGTCTTACAAATTTTTTTGGGTTTCATGGTTTTGGGCTCTGATCATTTTCTTCATAGTAGCTAGTATGGTGATATGTTTTGGATTTGTATGGGAAACAGTGCAGCTTTTATTTTTTTAATCAAGATTTCTTCTGTTTTGTAGTAATTAATTCTTTACTTTGATGCCATGAAAATATATTGTATTAGCAACTCTGATTTGTGATATTTAGTTGCTTAACAGTCCCTGCTGAAGCCATTATCTTTTTAATTCACTTTTTTTTTTTAACTCCCTTTTTAGTAGCTATAACAAAGGGGGTGGAGTACTTCCTGAGATGCTTAGAGTAGCAATTAAAAAACAACTCTTGTGAAAAAACAATCATTAGGGGGTTTTACCTAGTAATAATAGTAGCAGCTTCAACTATTTTTCATTTAATTTGTTTTATATTTTTAAAATTTTGCCAAGATTCTCAAAATGTTAACATTCCAGTTTTGGCTGAGGGGCAGTTCATTTTCTTATTAGTAGCTTGTATGTTGCTGTGGCTTGGGTCTGTGCAGAAAATAGTGATGATTGATAGCACACCCATATTTTACCTATTACTGAACAGTCCTTGAACAATGCCAAGCCCTTTTCTGCTTCTCACAGTGCCCCACCAGTGAGTAGGCTGGGGTGCACAAGGAGCTGCGAGGGGACAGAGTCAGGAAACTGACCTCAACTGACCAAAGGGATATTCCAGACTGTATGATGTTTATCTCAGCAATAAAAGCTGAGGAGAAGAAGGAGAGAGGGGACCTGTTTAAAGTTATGATGCTTGTCTTCCCAAGTAACCGTTATGTGTCATGGAGCCTGAAGTATTTAATTAATTCTTTGGTTTGCTTTGCTTGCAAGCACAGCTTTTGCTTCACTTATTAAACTCTCTTTATCTCAACCCATGAGTTCCCACTTTTACACTTCCAATTGTCTCCCTCATCCCACTGGGGAAGAGTGGGCAAGAGGCCGTGTGTGGCTGGCCTGCTGGATGCAATCAAACACTGAAGCATCCAAATACCACATACCATTCTTCCTGACAGATGTAGTGATGCAGAATTGTGGCTCAAACCTTTATAATGGCAAAGGGATTTCCTTAAATACTGTCTAATGACTATATACAGAGTTTAGTAGGCTTCAAACTTATGGCACTGGTTTGGAAAAAGTAGCTAACATCTCACAGTTTATTGTGATATATTCAAATACATTCAGACAGTAGATTCCTGGGGCAGTTTTAGACTGCTTATATGTTCAGCCTATGTCCTAACCTGTGTATCTCACTGCCATACAATTATTAAACAAGTGATATATTTAGGTAGTCAGAGTGTATGTTTTGTCTCTGTGAGTAACTGATGGCTGCTCCCTGGTTAAAGACTGCAGATTTTGTGCCTTAAGTACAGACTAACATTTTGTCAACTCAGAGTTTTAATTTCCACACTGCATTGCACAGTAAGTGAACAAAACATGTTGAGTGCTAGCTTTACACCCACCTGCCAATTCATCCCATTCTGCAGGAAAAACAATATTTCACAAACAGTGTACATAAATTTTTTTTACATTTTGAGCCCCTCCCCCAAAGAAAACAACCCAGTCAGAAAAGAAAAAAACACCAAACAATGCAGCTAAAATTATTGAGTTACAGAGTATTTAAGATATCACTTCTATCAGAGCTTGATCCTGGTATCAGGTTTCACATGTGCTTTGGTATGCATTCTAATCTAATAGTATAAGTGAGGAGACAAGGAGAGAGATCTAATGTGTTAGATTCAGAGCAAATGTAAAAAAATCACTCAATTTTCTAGTGCACATTGGAATGATTAAATAGGAAGTAGAGTGAAGAACTTAAGGTGCATTCTAATTACACTGGAATTTAGGCATCACTTCACTTCTTCTGCCAAGATGCATTCCAAAATTTCAATTTTCATCTTCATAGTAGGAACTGTCTTATTATTTTGTCCTTTGTCTGATTTTATAAGTAAACCATTTAAAATCTATTTTGGTACAGAATTCATCATCAACAGCCTCTTATTCTTTCAAGAATAATATTTACCATCTGTTAAAAGAACTTTGAGCAAAGTCAATCCCATCAAAGGAAATTCTAAAACTTTTCCAGTAGTTAACGCCTTCAGAAAATTTGTCTTGTGATTTCAAAGGAACAACTCTATAATCTGATCTTTTTGGAATCATGGAATCAACTAGCTTGGAAGAGACCTTTAACATCATTAAATCCACATCATTAGTTCAGGACTGCCAAGACCACCACTAAACCGTGTCACTGAGGGCTTCACCTACACCTTTTTTGAACACTCCCAGGGACCTTGATTCCACCACTTCCCTGGGCAGCCTGTTCCAATGCCCTATCACACTTTTGGGGAAGTTTTTCTGAATATCAAGTCTAAACTTCCCCTGGCTCAGCTTGAGGCCATTACCTATTGTCCTGTCACTTGTTTTTTGGGAGCAGAGACCAGTCATCTCCTGGCTCCATCCTCCTTTCAGGTAATTGTAGAGAGTGATAAGGTCCCACTGATACTTCTCTTCTCCAGACTAAACAATTCCATTTCCAGCAGGTATTCCTCGTAAGGCTTGTGCTCCAGACCCTTCAACAGCTTCAGCTGTCCTTCTCTGGACCCACTCTAGCACCTCAATGTCTCTCATAGTGAGGGGCCCAGAACTGAACACAGTACTTGAGGTGCTGCCTCACCAGTGCCAAGTACAGGGGCAATCACTTACCTAGTCCCACTGGCCACACTATTTCTGATACAGCCCAGGATGCTGGTGGCCTCCTTGGACGTCTGGACACAAGCTGGTTCACATTCAGCTCCATCAATCAGCACCCTCAAGTCTTTTTCTCCAAAGCAGCTTTTCAGTCATTCTTCCCCAGGCCTCTAGTGTTGCATGGAACTGTTGTGACCCAAATGCAAGATCTGGAATTTTCCATAATTTCCTTTGAAATGTCTGTCTTTTTCCCTTACACTCTCCCTTTTCTATATAGCTTACAAAGAATAAGGATTGTTGATGTTACACAATAAAGAACTCTTCACTTTCTTTTACCATGGTCAGAAAAAAAGTTGTGCTGTAAAAATGATTTAAAGCTTTTACATGAGCACTTCAAGAGTTGTATTAACTGTATTTTACAGAGAAGTTAATAAGAAAAATAGATAGGTAAGAATTTGTGTCAACCCACTCAGGTCAAGAATGGACTTTGGTCAAGATCACAATAAAAATCACTGGCAGTGATTGAAAGAACACCTTTTTATGTACATGCAACTACAAACTAAACTAAGCAATATTTGTTTTACAGTGCTTTGTATAATAATGCCCTCTATAATACTTTATTTAATTTCAGAGAAAATAGGTATCTGAAATGCAAATGAACATCTAGATCTTTACTTAACTATCTGGAACTAGTTTCCTTCACTTAATTATCTGGAACTGGTTTCTTTCACTTAATTATCTGGAGCTGCTCTCTTTCAAATACTAATGCTTTTATTCAATTTAAAATGCTGAGTGACAGGCAAGATTTTTTCATGAGACCATTTTACTTGTTTTTTTCAGCTTTGCCTTTCTGATAGATGTACTAGTATTGACAAGCTACCTGTAAGCTCAATAAAAATCAATGAAAAAAATTCCACATTTTTTAGATTAGCTCCTTATGGTTTAGTATTTGTTCCATTATTTTAGAACTGAATGAAGGCTACACTGAAAAGACTATAATGAAATATTTCTTGTGAAAATAGTGGAGTGTGCTCTGCCTCCCCTTCTCTTTTAATAGCTTCTCAGTAATTCTGAAATCTGCAGGAATAAATATCGGTGATATAGTTCAGCAAATTCATTAACTAATGCTTGTAACTCTGAAATATGCCATATCGAAAGTCTGGTCTCATGCTCACATAGAAATTTTCCAATAGAAAATGAATTCAACTCTGCTAGTTAAGAAAATATTGCAGAATACAGTCTAAATCTTAAACCTGAGAGAAAACAGAAATAGCACGCAATAAAACAAACCCAAGCAGGCTTCTAATCTTGTGTGAAAAATGAAAAATGTAAAAGCATGTTAAAGATTGAATGTAAAATATTAATGTATTGAACAAACACAAAACTTAAATTATGCCCTCAGGTGATATTATTCATTGTTAAGGATGACAAAAAATATTTGTAAATAACTATCTGTGAAGTCTGAAAAATATAATTCCCCCAAAAGAAGCCCAAGTAAACTGGTTCCGTTTGTTGGAATACAAATTGATACTTTTTTGTATTTACCAAGTGTATATATGTCAAAAATCTGTTTCATTTCACCCGCACCCTTTTTTTAAACCTTGTTGACATAATCACCTACAAATGCAAACATAGCTTCTATTCCTCAATCTGTTATCAAATCAGCTGTTTGTGTGACACTCTGAAATGCCATGGGAATGCTCAGACATGGTCTTTGCCTCCCTACGCTATTCCCCTCCTTTCTTCTAGGGCATGCCAGTTTCAGCTCCATCATATCACAGCCCTTTGTCACCCATTCTCTGACAAGAAGATTGCATGTTAGCTGGCCTACTGCTGATCAACAAATTCGTGTTTAAAATAATAAGCACGAATATCAATGCATCAGCTACATCTATCAGTAAAAATCATGTAGGCATAACCATATGAGCCTATCTTATCAAAGAATGTTTAGCTACTTGTATTGGGTTTGTGTGACAAGGTTTTGGTAGTGGCAGGGTTACTGGGCTGGCTTCTGTGAAAAGCTGCCAGAAGCCTCCCCTATGTCCCATAAAGCCAACACCAACCACTGGCCAAAGCCTATCCCATCATGACAGAGGTAGTGCCTCTGAGATAATACATTTAAGAGGGGAGAAAAGTTTCTGCACAGGAGCAATTGCAGCAGGATTGAGGAGTGAGAACATGCGAGAGACAAGGCTTGTCAGATACGTAGGTCAGTGCAGAAGAAGAGGAGAAGGCACTGGAGCAGAGATTTCCCTCATGCAGACAATGGTGAGGCAGGCTATGCCACTGCAGTGTATGGAGGTCCATGGTGGAGCAGATATCCACCTGTCACCTGTGGAGAACCCCATGCTGGAACAGAGGGATGCCTGAAGGAAGCTGTGACCTCATGGGAAGCTCACATTGGAGCAGGCTCCTGGCAAGACCAGTGGTCCCTTGGAGAGAGGAGTCCATGCTGGAGAAGGTTTCCTGACAGGACTTGTGACCCTGCAGGGGACTCACGCAGTTCTGTTCCTGAAGTGCACCCATGGAAGAGACCCACACTGGAGCAGTTCAGGAAGAACTGCAGCCTATGGGAAGGACTCACATTGGAGAAGTTCATGGAGGACTGTCTCCTGTGGGAGGGACCGCACACTGGAGCAGGGGAAGAGTGCGAGGAGTCCTCCTCTGAGAAGGAAGGAGCGGCAGAAACGTGATAAACTGACTACAACCCCCATTCCCCATCGCCCTGTGCAACTAGGGAGGAGGAGATATTGAAAATAGGGAGTAAAGTTAAGCCAGAAATAAGACAGGGGTCAGTGGACCATATTTTTAAGATTTGATTTTATTTCTCATTACCCTACTCTGATTTGATTGGTACAAAATTAGGATAATTTCACAAGTCAAGTCTCTTTTGGCCATGATGATAATTGGGGGGTGATCTCCACTTGTGCCTATTTTGACCCACGAGCCTTTCCTTATATTTTCTCTCCCCTGTCCAGCTGAGGAGGGAATGATAGAGCAGCTTTGGTGGGTACCTGGCATACCTGTATTGTTTGTTGATTTTATTTTTTTTTTTACCACTCTCCCCCCACCCCCCAAACATGATCCCTACACAAGATTTGCAGATCAAGCAAGAAGCTGTGCTGATGATAAGTTAGGTAAGTCTGGTAAACTTTGGATTTCAAAATTTAAAGAAGCTTCTGTTTTTCATCTCTCTGTGAGAGATTCCTGATGATATCAGCTGTCTTTGAAGGGTATTTGTGAAGCAGGCTAGATGTCATTGCCTTACTTTCTGGAGCACCCAGGAAGCGTATGATCCTAGTGGGCACAAATCTTGCCAAATGCTTTTGATATCTATGAAAAAATAGGCAACCTTTCCCCATAGATGAAAAGGTAGCAGGCATTAGCCCTGCTCAGGAAAGGATATAAGAAGGAGTTGCCTTTTAGTGACCAGATCTGCCAAAACAACCCTTATTATTTGAAAAGTTCTGAGACAGTTTGAGCTTACTAAATTTGTGTAATATGCTTTATGCAATTTTATACAAATATTTTTGTTTTCCTTTACTGTCAGGGTATCAGATTGGTTCTGGCAAGTTCAGATTCAGACTACATCCGTGCCTGTAATTTAACTGCTGAAAATGAGACAGAAAAATGCATACCCTTCCAAGCCCCATTATAAATGTGCTCATGACATTATATATCCCTCTTCTCTAAAAAAATACATTATTTCTAACAAGCAGAAAATTGTTCTGTTATTGAAATGGCATATTTCTTTTCTCCAGCCTTATGCAAGATTACAGTGACATAATCATAGTATGTTGATATTTTCTGAACTCCATTTCCATCAGAAATCCTGTCAAACAAGGAGCACTTCAAAGCAAATGTTATAATACTGTTGAGTTTTCCAGGACTGAATATATTTGTACCCAGAAGAGGAGACTGGCTCACTAATAATTGAAATACCAGTGATCCACATCTGTTTGCCAATCTGCAAACTAAACAGAAGCTTAACCTTCTGCCTGTTGTGCCAGTCTGTTGACGTTTTTGCAGTA
Organism: Bolborhynchus lineola; assembly: GCA_025448015.1. NCBI lineage: Eukaryota > Metazoa > Chordata > Aves > Psittaciformes > Psittacidae > Bolborhynchus > Bolborhynchus lineola. The sequence goes on along the minus strand of JAOEHX010020932.1, from coordinate 4,915 downwards.
ATGCAGACCCTGATGCTAACTGGCCATGATTCACCCGTGGAAAGAGATTGAGCCTAACATCACTTTCTGCTTCTGGCAGCAAAGCAGGCTTTTAATATGTTTAGCTTCAGGACAGACAAGAAAAAAAAAAACAAAACAAAAAAAAAAAAAAAACAAAACAAAAAAAAAAAAAACCAACAAAAAAAGGGAAATTCTCAGCTCCTAGCAGTTACCAAAATAAAATGTACATATAATAAAACAAAAAATGTGTTTGAACATCAGTGCACGTGACTCAGCACAATTCCCTCCCTGGTGCACGTGGATCCAATGTCCTGAGACATTAGGTTGCATTTGTGCATTCTGCTCTCCCTCCGGCATGCATTATCACCTTTTAAACAGAACAGTTTTCACTCCTAATGATGCCAGACCATTATCATTTTCAGAAAACAAAAGAATTCCTCAGGCAATCTGAAAAACTATCTGGAGATAGTTTTTTTCAGCGCTGAAGGAAAGCACAGTTGTTTTGAAAGCTGATGGAATGCAAATGTTGTCTTTTCCTGCTTCTGAATAACTACTGTTTCTGAATTCAGAGCTTTTCACTCAGGCGTTCAGGCAGACAATGATACTGTTTTATCAGGTCTGTGATCCTGCTATCAATATATGTGCTACACACATTGTGAACATACCAACATGCACTTATGAGTAGCCTGATTACCTTTTTAAGCTGTAAAGAATAAAGCCTTAAAGATTGTTCCCTCTCATTATTTCTTATGTACTCTTAAAAAAAAAAAACAACAAAAAAACAAAAAAAAACCACAAACAAAAAAACAACAAAGGAAAAGGAAATGTGGAAGTCCAGTGTTGAGGGTGTTTGCAAGTGTTACACTGGGTGCAAAACGTTATTCTCCTGCATGCATTCTCTTTGTGATTTTACGCAAAGCACTAGTTACTTCTGTGCTTCAGATGTCTGCAAACTAGCAATTATGTTTTGCTTCAGCTGTGTGAGATGATCTGCATTGCAAAACTTAAAGTTTAGTCTCTATAGAAAAAATACTAATTCACAAATTATAAAAGTAGGGCCAATACACATCTGAATCAAGGCCTTACTTTTAGATACAAGTATTAATGCTGATTGGCAGCACTATGAAACAATGGACTGCCCACAAGCTACTCTGAGAGAGAAAAGTAAGCACTGACTACCATTCCATGATCCTTTTTGGACCTTTCTATAGCTCAAACCTTGCTAAATCAGTCCTGCCACAACAAATTTTGTTTCAGTTTGATAATTATATTTCATATGTTACTGCATTATTAATTATATTTTATGCTCTAGTGTCAACAGCTCCATAGATCCAGTAGCTGATCATTCTGATCAGATGCTGACTGAAACAGCTCAGAACTGACTGAATAAACAGTGTTAAAGCTGTAAATTCGACTGTAGTTTAGTATATAGCTATGCTAAAATTTGCCTTAATGGCAAAGGAGCATTTATTTGCATAGCCAACACCTAAAAAGGGATTTTTTTCCAAACCAATTCAGCCATTGCCCTTTCTGAAAATGCTTTCAACTGATACATGATTGAGTTGGTCTTTCTTGAGTTTAGGTATCTTACTGAAACAGAAGTGTGATGAGGTGCTTTGGTAAATATACAGTGACAAAGGCACGTTACTCTTGAAGTAGGTAATACATGTATTCCAACAATCTAGCTCTAAGATAAAATCTGCCATTTTTACATTTGTATATTGTAAATTTATAAGTACCAAAGGGACAAATCACTTTCGATGAAAAAGATAAAGAAATGAAGATGACCTGGAGATTACTAAGCAGATAATGACCTCTTCTAACAGTCTGAAACAGAGATGCTATATTTCAAATTATTTTTCAATATGTCTAAATATCTGCTATATCAAAAAATTCAATATTTTCATAAACCAAATATTATTATTCTATATTTAATAATTATAATCATATAAATGATATAATATTATAATTAATAAATATTGTTATCTATATCATATATTTTTATTTTATTATTATCTTATCCAAAGTCAAATTAATGCGTATTAGGAAACATTTTAAAATATGTAGTAGATTTTTATTTAGCAATATCTGGTATTGAAACTTAATTTTTTCTAAAATAGCTTATGTTACCCAGAAGCTCAACTCCTGAAATATCTTAAATGTAATTATTTATCCATTACTCAAAAAATGAATAAGGAAAATGTTAAAAATTATGTTGCCTGTCTCAAGCTAAATCCTTAAAAATCACGTTTAGTGAGACAAAAGGAAAAAGTACAATCTTTTTCGCAAAATTTGGCATTTCTGTTGTTTTAAATAGACAAAAATAAATTTTTATATAGTCTTTATAAGTATTATACAAGCTGGAATTAAACATTTTGAGCTATGCCTGTACTAGTATAAACTATATTTTCAAATAGAGACAGTCAAAATTTCTTTTATGGGGAAGCGAATTAGACAGGTACAGAGCACCAAATGAGCTGAACTTTGTCCTCAGAGAAAATTGGTTTTTCCTTTTCAATTTCATTTCAAAGAGATCTGACAACTGTCACTTTGAACAAACTTTAACAGCACAATATCCTTTGTGCAAGTTTCCCCCTGTCAGCTTTTCTATTCCAACAGGAACTTAGAACAAAGTGCATGTTGCCCTTTGAATTGAGAACTTCATCAGTTGAATGAGCACTAGTATAGTGCAGTGAAATTGGGGGCATACTCTGTGAATCTGAACAGTGTACTGTCTCAACAAATGCAATTTCTCTATCTTTTACAAGGGTAAACTACCCATCTATCCCTTTTCACATTTTTCTTGTTCTCCTATATTTAGTGAAAATGGAAAATCATTTGAAAATCCATCTGTTCAAATATAGTCAGAGTGGCAAACAGTCTTGGTCACAAGCACATCTCTTTCAGTTTTTATATATAGAAAGGAATAAATCTGCATTTATTCACCATCACATTTATTCACCATCAACCTTTCTGAAATCCACTGATCCAAAAGATCTTTTGCTTTCAATCCCTTTCGTAAGAAAGCCCTTCAGGTCATTCAAAAATAAAATAAATTAAAAAAAAAAAAAATTATAAGTTTCTTAGGAGTGATAGAAATTATTCAATTCGACAGGTTAATCTCATACATGTAGTGGTATTGTGTCATTTGTGCCCAACTAAGATTAATAGTGTTGCATATTCTTGGGCAGCAGAACACCCTTTCTCGAGAATGTTTTATTTATTACCATGTTTGAGAATGTTGTGTTTTAGCATTCATTCATAGTTGATACATGGTGATGTCTTAAAGCAAAACATGGAAGCAATTCTACAGTATCTCTTCTGGCTCTCTTTCTATACACTAATCTCACATAATGGGAGCAGGATTATGTTTGACAAGGTTCATTAGTAAAAAGGAAGTACACAGAAAAACACTGCTTATGTGACCTGGCCTTTAGTGGATCTGCAGTCATGAGAGCTGTCCAGAAAATAAACTAAGGTAGGACATAACAGTAAAATAAGTATAGATTTTTTTTTTTATTTTTTTTTATAAAGCTTTGGGATTTTGAGTGCATCAAGCACTGTCCTTCAATCACAATTTACAAAGCTTATTGGCTCACTGATTTGAACCACTCAAATACCTTGCCAAGAGTGGTTGTAGAATCTCTGTCATTGGAGATTCCAAAACTCATCTGGACATGGTCTTGGGCATCCTATTCTAGGTGATGCTTCTTAAGCAGGGAAGTCAGACCAGATGATTGCCAATGGTCCCTTTCAAGCCCAATGCATTCTGTGATTAGGTGAAATAAAAACAAGATAAATTTTGATTTGTTTTCCTTGTGTCATTTGTTGTACAAACCTAAACCCACAACACTTGCTAATTCTTTGCCTTTTATTGCCAGGCAACTTTGGTTTTTCCCACATTTTTTTTTTCTTGTCTATTAATATTTAACTCTTGGTGTTAGCCATACACACAGAGAAAACTTGAGTGCGAGGTGGGTAAGAAATAACAAGAAATCCAAAATCCATGCCTAATTTAGTTACATACTTTGATTATCATGTTTGCTACATAACTGACAAATCATCTCAAATATCACATGAGCAAACCAGGTCATGGAATATAATCTTTTTTTCTTAAAGTTTTAAGAACTCTGATTAACCAATTTAGACTGTGTACCTGATTAATCTAGATACCTTAGGATCATGGAAATTCAAGTTTATCAATAAGATAAAATACTTTTAACACAGTCAAATTAACAAACAAGATGGGTCCAACCAGACTCTTATTAGAAGAAAAATTTATAGTGGTGGACAATCTGAATATCTGCTCAATGTAACTGAGTATAGGTTTGACATTGCAAGGGTGTGCCCAGGTATTCTTAGTCTTGTCATAATTATCAAACTGAAACATAGAATTTGGCTCACTGTAATGACAAGTTCCTGAAACCTCTGTGTATGCCTCTGTGTTATCTGTGTGTATACCTACATCTATATATGCTTGGTTTTTTTGAAAATACAGGAGGTTTGTGACTTTGACAGTCATTGGGAAGAAAGAGTATCCCAAAATCTATATTTTTCATTTTTCTTGGAGCTCTTCCATCTTGAATTCTGTTTAGGAAGAGGAAAATAATGGTCTTATTTGCAACTATCCAATTTCAGTTTCAATTTTCCCCCTAAAAGTTCAGTGACATTTAGCATCGGAATTTCATGTTTTGGTTTACACTACTATTGAAACACCTGGTAGTTTTGTTTATATTACATTTTATACCTTTGCATGTTAGCAGAAATTTTGTGAGAGGTAATTCACTGTACTTGTTATGCAATACTGTCAATCTCAAGGATTATAATAGAATAAGTAAAACCTCCTGAATCCTTGTACTTGAAATAACACCACCATTCTATACACTCTACTCTAATGTGCCATCATTTCAGATCC
>JAOEHX010020931.1:0-28366 GCA_025448015.1 Bolborhynchus lineola | reverse complement strand
CTGTTCTTATCTCAACCTGTGGGAGTTGCATTCTTTTGATTCTCCTTCCCATCCCTCCAGGAGCAGAGGGAAAAAAAAGGGGGAAGTGAGTGAAGAAACCGCGTGGCTGATTTACGGCTTAAACCACCACGCTCCTACATCTGCTTTTGGAGTAGGTCTTGTATGTGATCACTCTTGTGTACTATAGTGGTGTTATCCTTCCTAAAAGTGGTTCGAAGAGAAGTAAATGTGAGGGGCAGTGGCAACTAAGTGGAAAATCTAGGGCCTAATACGGAGCTATTTTTGGCCTAAACTTTTAACCATGCTCTTAATTTTACTGCTGTCTGCAGGTGTTCAGCTGTTCTGTAAGGTTATGAACCTTAAAGGTGCTATCGTATAGCACCATGACACACTTGCTTTGCATGGCAATGTGATTCTTCTCCAGCAGCAGGTGACTTACACCCCAGGTGATGAAGCAAGCAGAGACTTACTTTGCCCACAAGGTATCCAGTTCAGAACACACCACCAAATGTTAAACATAGTGGCATGGTGATATACATGAAGGAAGGTGATCTGGCTGCTTTTCTTTCTCAGTACAAAGAAGATAGTGTCCATGAATTCAATTACTTTGGAAAAGTAATACCACCACAGCACCTTGGCTACCTGCACAAGCAAGCACAAAGGAGCAGGAGATAAATATCTGTTCATAAAAGGACTTAAATATTGCTGTACTTCATCAATCCCTAGGTATGCAACTTCCAAACCCCATGAATATTCTACTGGAGGAGGAGCTCAAGTTCTGGCTTAAATTTTATTTCCCTTTTGAATGAGGCTCTTTATAAAAAGTTATGAGTTTTTTTTCTAATGTGATTGTATACATAGATAGCTAAATAAATTTTAAAAATACAAGCTTTGAGGAAGGGTTCTCTAATTGTTCTATTTTTTTTTTTTTCCTTCAAAAATACAGTTGTGTGGGGTTTTTTGTTATTGTCAGGGGTTTGAGTTTTATTTTTTTGTTTTTTAAGGGTGCTACTATTTACACTTTCTTGGCACAGGACAGATTTTGCTGGTGGCAGCTGATGCTGCTTAAATAATCCAAATTTGACACTCAATGCAATGGAATATATCCTCCTTCAGAGTTGAGACACTTTGTCAGAACTCATGAGATGTTCTAGAACAGTTAAAGACAGTCAGTTAAAACAGAAAGGGGCAAAATACCTTTGCCACAATACAGATAAATTTTGAGAGTTAGTTGAAGTTCCGTAATTTAAACAATCTTTATACTCCTGAGCTACAGTGTTATCTGGAAAGTAAGCCTGATACGGGGAATGACAGAAGGTTAATAGGTGGAATTGGTGTGATGCTGAAATAAGGGTTGAAGTCAGAGATGAGTCAAGCCAGCAATGTCTGCAGTTTTCCAGAGTTGGGTTGGGCTTAAATCCATTCCCAGCTACTGCCCAACAAATGCTATGTTTTAAATGATTGATTTTTGTTCTGAGTTTTCACATGGTCCATATACCCTGTCTTTATAGTCAGACAACAGTGTTTTCACCGCAAATTTTGATATATGGCTTTTCAAATCACTCTCTGTCATGCTTTCCAGGGTAAGGATGCATCCATATTGATTAAAACCCTCCTGTTAAAGATGCTTCTGATAACAGCCTGATAATTGCTGTGAACACAGAGGTGTGTTGCACCAGCGACATGGAGGGCAGGACTGCCATGGGTACTGGGGACTGAGCTGTTGCTGTGTCTTACCCGGATGTCGGCCTCCCCTGCACTGTGGAGGTTCTGGCACTGCAAGTTGTAGCCTCCTTCCCATGTGGCAAGGATGAGCTGGAACAGAAATCAGAGCAATTATGTTCATGAACAGATGTAGTAGCTTTTACCCCTGTGGTTTTTGTGTTTATTGAAAAAAACAGTGTAGATGTACAGTATGTTCCTACTCCTTTTATGAACTGATGCTCTTAAGCCAGACAACTTGGTCATATCTTCTGTTTTGAAATGGGAAAGGCATCAGGTCATGTTGGAGATGTACACTGAAATGGTGTATATTTTACATTTCTCTGTCTGTATAGCCTTCAAGGCATCCATTAAAATCTCTTGTTTCTTAATGCAGTGATCCTCACTCCAAAGCTCATGCTTGAATATTGTATCTCTGCCCTAAAGCAGTATAATCGGAGCTCAACACAGCTACTTGTGCAAAACTGGTCTTGAGAAAAATTCCCTGATGCCAAGCAAGCAAACAGAAGTCAAATCCAAAGTAGTGTAATGGGAAAATTATCTCCTTATGCCATGCACATTTCTTTTGCCTACAGTGTTAAATACAGGATGAAGTAGAGGACAGTGGACATGGTGCTGGAGACACTAATAGACACAAAAAACATGTCTTAGATTTGGCGCATGTTGTACTGGGTAGCAGACAAAGAAATTAAATGCCAGGCTACCACATCATGATGGAGCAGAAGCTTTCTGGTAAGCAATATGGTGGCTTCTGATGTAGAGTGTTTTTATAACAATGACCACCTAAAGCATTCCATAGCCTTCTTGGAATAGAGAGCATAATCTGCTGTCTGTAAATACTACGTAGAGTTCATTGATTCCTTTTCTTTTCCTTTTTTAAAAAAAAAAAAAAATCTTGCTTATTTGAGTGTATGAGAAGTGTTGGTTTTGTGGTTTTTGTTTTATTTTTTTTTTTGTGGGGATGCAAGCAATAATTCATATTCTGGAGTCAGTCTCCCTTTCTACAGAGGCTGCAGTGAGTGATGGTGGGAGAAATGTATCTAAGTATTATGCTGTAAGCAGAATTGCAAGGTGCTGTGAGAAGTGACCTGCTTCCAACTCCCTTTTTTCTTCAGACTAAAAAGTACTTTCCTCTGTGTGTGTGACAACCTATACAAAAATGAATCAGAGATATTCTCGGTGATAAAACTGAATTAATTCCTTGAGTAAATTAATTAAAAAAAAACCCATTGATGATATTATCTGGAGATCTATTAAATACCCCAGAATGCTTATTATAAATGTACCTTAAAAAGTAATGAAACTTGGAGAGACAATCTACTCTTTTTGTCCTCTGAATTGCTATTCCGTGACTGTCCTTTAAGTCAAACATAGCTGATGTATGTGGCCAAAATAATCCATAGAGATTGCAGAGAGAGATGAAAAGACAACGAATGAGTGTTTTGCGGATAACTGCTATATAATGACCAAAACAAACCCACTCCTTTTTGGACCAGCCCTTGGTTTGGTGGATTCATCTACAGTGTGTGTCAGACCGTCATCAAACCAAAGAGGGTGGGACTAGAGTCTAAAAACAGGTTAAACAACAGAAACCTAGATAGAGTTCCTTATACAAATACTTGGTGCAGCTGTGAGCAGAACTTGTCTTGCCAAGCTGGCCTCTGGATGTTGTGCCTGCAAGCACTCTGGGTTGGGACATGTTGGGCTCCTCTTCTTTCCTTGCTGTGACAGGCAGGTGGCAAGGGGGAGGCATGGGTCATACCTTTCTGACTAACTTAACCTGCAGATGTGCTGAAGAGAATGGAATTAAAACTTGAGAAAAGCAAATCGTTGCACTTCAGTTTCCCTTTTGTCTTTCAAAAAGCAGCTGAGTGGCAAAGGGATCATTTCTCTTCCCAGAGCAGGGGGCAGAGGGCATGCAGTTCCCCAGCTATCCTTGCTGTGGCATACCCTTGGACCCCAGATCTGTGCCTGTGCTGTAGATGACAATAGGTAGCAGCTTCATGGGGGATGGGGAGACATTACTGCATGGTTGCTGTTCTGGGCAGCTGACACCTTTGTGTACTTTCCTGCCTTCGGTCTTCTGTCCAAATAAGAGGTGACTGAGCTGGGGTAAGAATGCCACACTGACTGCAGGGCTTTCTTTAATTTCTTCTGCTTGTTATTCCATAAATCTGTACAGTAACAGTTTTTGTAGATCATACTGTGTGCCTATTCACCAGTTGTTTGATTTGGTAGAAGAGTTCCCTGTGATTTGTGTCTGTTTCAAGAGCCACAGCTTATAGTTAAGATCTCTTTTGACTGTCTTAACCTTGCTGTTTCATGCCAGGTTTTCTGTAGCTCAACATTTCTTTTCTCTGTTGTAGGTACCTTACATACTGCTGGGTCTCTTTCAGGGAAAAGAGGAAAATCCACTTTGAGTTTTGACTTTTTTACTTTGCAAGCTAATTTTTAAGATATCTGGTTTTTATTTTCCTAATAAAAAAAAATGGTCAGGAAACTTGGAAGACTGAGTACATTTTGGGAATCTTAGTAATCCTAGGGCATGACTTTTGTATTGGTTACCAATAATGTGTAAGGGAAACAGCTTAACCAATGAATGGTACGAAATGAGTCAGCTGCATGTCTGAAACAGAAGCTAGTACCTTGACACAAGATGTTCAGTTACTAGGTCTCTTATTTTCTCATACAAAACTTGTATGTTACTTGTACTGCTTCAGTTATGTTTCTTTTCATATGCTGAGCACTCTCACGACTCTGCAGAGCTGATGGTGTTTCTTGATCATGCAGAGAGGGTGCAACTGCATCACGTATTAAAGAGATAAGAAATCCTCTCTTTCAAAATACAAATTCTCTCAAAACCAATTCTTTGAATGCTTTGCTTTCTTGGCAGCCTATCCTGAAAACAATATTAACATACACATTGTCCGAAACTATTTGGGAAACCGGATCACATCAAGAAGAAAGTGCTGCTTTGTGAAAAAATTCTGCTAAGAAGCAACATCCCATCAATTAGTGGAGTTTTTGCATTTTGCTGTTGCCCTAATGCTGTTCTTAACAGAATCCAGGTCTTACACTAATAAGTTACCTTCCCTCATCTACTCAAGTATAAACAGCATGAGGATTCACAACAGTTGCTTTCCTGCAGCAGTCCAACTCACATGCTTTTGCTTGGTTGATTGGTTATTTTTTTTAACGGGGAATCCAGTTGTTCAGGAATGAAAACTGGTTCCTCTGTAAGAAATCTCAGCTGGGGTGGGGAGCAGCCAGGCAGCAGGTGCCAGAATATGGTGTCAAAGCCTCCCACCTTGCTGATGACAGACTAAGCAGCAAGAGCTTGGATCCAGGGGCATGCATCCTACTTATTTCAAGCTTTTAGCCTTAAAAATCTCATAGCTGTAGCATGTTCTTCCGTCTGTTCCCTACAGGTAGGCTAGAAGGCAAAGCAACATGATTTCCTGAATAGATGTTCCTATTTCTACTAACTGCTATTTCTCTGTGCTATTTGAGTTGTAGGAAAAGCTCTTTGCATGTTGAGCTTTCTCAGAGAGAATATGTCTGGAAGCAACAAGGTATTCCCCCATGTCCCAGGGCAGGAGAGGGAGGTTAAGGCACCAGCATCTGGCTGGTGACTGGTCACTAGTGGTGTTCCTCTGGGTTCAATTCTAGGGCTGGTGCTGTTTAATATATTAATCAGTGGTCTGGATGCGGAATTGAATACACCATTAGCAAGTTTGATGATGATACTCAGAGGAAGAAAACTGAGAAGTAAGGACAACATGCGCAGCTAGAATAACTGCAGGCAAGGACAGTAAAATCAGCTCTTCAGCTCTCCAATTATTTGATTAAGATAAAGGAACACCTGGAAATTTAATGCTATTCAAGGTTACTACAGATGTTTGCTTTTGTCTTTACTTTTCACCACTTTACACTGCACTTAGTGACCTTTTGCTGTCTAGTGGTTTTTTTTTTTCCTCATTTTTTGCTTCTTCCAAAAGGTAGAAGGGTGCACATGGTCTCTTCTGGTTTCTCATCTTGTTCTCTTTGTTTTGCTCCCCTAAGTTTAAGATAGTCTTTCTGTCCTACTTAAAGAACCATTTCAAAGCAAACCTTCACTTCTAGCACCAGTTCTTCCAGATCTAGTATAATTCCTTACTTCTCTGCTAATTTCACATTTGCTAATTTCTGAACAATTAATGAAGCAGTAAGTAAGCATTTAGTACAATCTTAAGTAATACCATTATGTTGAAGTTGAATTTCTATAGTAAAATTCAGTAAAATTCCAGGACAGTTCAAATCAGCTCAGATCTATGTCTCTTTTATCTTTCATCATCATCTGTACTATTAAGGCTTTACTTAGACCTTCTGTTACTCAAACTCTATCTTTCTAACACTTGTACAGCTAGGAAGCAAAACTTTCTGATGCCAACCATTATAATGATGGAATAAAACTGAATTCAAGTGCTCCTATTTTTTTGTTTGTTCCTTTTTTTTGTTTTTCTCCACTGTTGTTCTAAATCCAGGTATTATACTGGGCTTTCTAGTGTTTGTGAGATGTAATCCCAGTTGCAATGTGTAGGGCTAAAAATGGTTGTGACATATTGTGCTTCTGACATTACCCTGCTGTCGGAGGATACAAAAAAAGGTAACACTGGTACTCCTGGAAAGCCTCACGTTGTCTTGCTACCGATGGATTCACAAATCATGACTATAATTCAGAAATTGGATTTACTATGGGATGAATTTTCAGCTCCTATAAACAGGTAAAGTGAAGGGTTTTTTTCTTAAATATTCTGTAAGGAAAAATTCTCTCCTGGCTTCACTAAAAAAGTTAATGTAGTGGTCTTGCAATACTTGTTCAGTTCCGCTTTTTCCTTTTTGCCTTGAATCATAGGGTACTCACATCTAAGTCCTGCTTACCCACGTGGATGTAGTTGCTTGCTTACAGATCCTATTGGTGTAGTAAATGTGTGAAGCTACCTGGGGATACAGGCAGCTTGAGACATCAGTGGCACATATCTCTAGATCTCCTTTTTAATCTGACTCAGATGGTGCCAGTGTCCTGGTTTTCTCAGTGCCCGATGGACAAAAGGACTTGGGTGAGACCTTGATGACTAGCTGAGATTTAAGTTAAATAGGGCAGAGGCAATACTTATTGCTGGGGAAAGCAGCCTAAGACTATGGTAGAGATTGTCTTTTCCTATTAATGAGAGTAGCCTCACCTGAGTAATTTCACAATTCAGAGATCAGCACTGGCCTCCTTTATTTCCAATTTTAATTTATCATTGGAATTGCAACAGTTTTATCCTGCAGTGAACTTATCTTGGCTTCTGGTGCCTCAGACTGCCTCCCTGGAGTATGGTTTGTGAGTTAACTTGCATAGGAAATAATTTTAAAATGTGAAAAGACCTGATTGCTTTTCACAGTCAGCTGGTTTTCTGCTCATGGGTTGATATTTTTAGGATTCTAGGGATGTATTTGTATAGAGGAAAGGCGTATTTTTATTCAGTGAAATTACTAAATTACTAAATTTATTTTTTAAATAAAAAGGTGATGCTTGTTTTTTGTTATACAGATTTTTGGCAACGTTATTAGAAATTGTTGGATCAGTAGGCTTGATCTCGGTCCATGAACACTTAATGGTATAATGGTATAGAAGAGTACACAACCAGTAATAAACTTCGATGCAGGTTTCTCCTGTAGTACAAAGGTGGCAGAAACTGCCTTCTGACCTCTCAGCAGTGCACATGCAGCCTACCTAATTTAAGCACAGGACTTGCATCTAAGCTTCATGTACATAAAAAAGACATGCTCCAAAACCAAGTGCCCCACTTCCCCATTACATTCAATGGGGAGAGGTAAATGCATGTGATGATTTCAAGAAAATCTATTTGCCTGACTCAGAATTCTAAATTAAAGTCTAATAAACTGCTCTTCTGGGAGGCCTTCAAAGGCACTGAACTTGACACAAAAATTCTGAGGCATCTCAGTAGGAGGAGGGCAGCTGGGCAGAGTTGTTTTGCTTTAGACCTTGTCCTTTGTATCTGACCTTATGCTAATGGCACATCTTAGTTGTCCTGGAGCTGTTCCTCCTTTAGGGATTGGTTGACATCAGAGCTCATGGAGCTAAAATTGGCTCCCAGATATTTCAGCACGCGGTGCAGTACATGGAGCTCTGGTTCAAAAGAGGATTCTGCCCTTCCACATTTAAAAACAGTCCATTTGTTATGACTCCTCACTATAACCTTTGTCTTCTTGCCTCAAGGTTGTACAAATCAACTGTAGTCAAGTGACAGCTAAACTAGGTCAGGAGATGAAAGTGAGGGGATAAAAAGTTGCAGCATGGGTACCCCCATCAGTTGGTTTACCACATTTCTCATTTAAAGCCATAACACAAGACAGACTGCAGCTGGAGATACACCCTTTCTTTTAAGTGAGGTATTTTTTTGAAAGAGATTTTTTTTTTTTCTTTTAAATGTCTAAGAAGCCCCCATTCCATTCTGGACCTATCACAAGAAAAGGCATGTTTTATAATAACTTTACAAACAAAACCATGAATAGATAAGAACAATTATAACAACTGTTTGGGTATCTTCTTGGCAATTTATATCTATTGCAGACCTTAATATTAAGTGATAAATCTCTCCTACAGAGACCAGAGGGGTTCAGGTGCACTGGGAGGATGATGGAATAAGACAACTGTTACAGATGCCTCTAACCAGGAATCAACCTGGAATCATACTCAGTGGTGGGACCAGCTGTGTTTGCATAAGAAATCACCATGCAGAATGCTCTAAATATAGGTAACTCTTGCCTTAAAGAGCTTACAGTCCATAAAAGACAAAGGGAATAAGGGCCACAGAGAAGCTTTAGAAATGAGATATTTTGTAATGCTGAGTCACCATAATGCTACTCGGTACTGAAGATGATTTCTGTTTTCCCACTTGCCTGTTTTCCTTAAGTGAGGATGTGCAAGCTACCTCAGGCACATCTGCACGTCTTAACTTCCATTCTGCTCCTTTGCAGGTGAAGCTATAATAGGAATCAAGCAAGTAGACTACAGAAAAAGGCAGAAGCACTATTATGGAAGTGTTTTACACAGTGTAAAACCAGCCTGGCTGGCAGTCCAGAGCTGAGAGTGAAACCTACAGTAAACCAGTTGGCAGTGCAGATCAGTCCATGAGGTCCCCTGGGTTCCCAGCAAATACAGAACATGGAGCTCAGAGCCACTGCCAGCCATGTCCAGCTGCAGCCTGGTAGGTGAAAATCAGCAGTCTCCAGCTACAGAATTAGAGGTCTAAAGGGAGTAAATTGAGCAGTAACGCAACTCGGCAATCGCCTGCAGCAATGTTAGCCTCAGACAGGACTTGGCAGTCCTTGTGCAGAGGCACAATTCCTTCAAGGATGTGAAGGTGGCAAAAAATAAGTTTGCTTCATTCATGTGAGTGAGACCTACTAAAATTCTTTCTGTTCATTCATTTACTTGTGGCAAGCCAAATCAGCCTGCAAGGGGAAGGGAGCAGTAGTTTTGTTTTCAGTTAATCCTTTTTGCCAGGTACTGCTACTGCAGAGTTATCTGTATACCTTCAAGCAAAATAGGGATTTAAACATCAGAGTGCTAATTTAAATTCTGGGGGACAATCAGTATGGAGTCATCAAACCTTCAAGCAATTGTGCTGGTTTCTTCTCTGTTCTGGCCCAATCCTGCACTCTCAGACACCCACAGCAACTGCTGAAGCCAGCTGGAGCTTTGGCAGGACAATGCTTGGTGTAGCACAATCAGTCCTTTGCAGAAAGGCAGAAACCTAAAGAGCACTGCAGACTTTTAACATGTCACTTGGTGTTTAGCTCAAACAAATTTAAAACTTGAAAGCTTTGGGGTCCTGTTTGGATTCTGCAAAGTTTCTTGTCTGACCAACAGAAGAGTTGGTCCTTGTTTTTTCTCATGGAGGCTGCTGTTGTGGCTGGGAAGCCAGGGAGCAAGAAATGCGTTGAGGCTGTGCAGACAAAACAGCAATGTCAGCTCACACCTCCACAGATCACACCATGAAACCAAGCACATCCTTCAGGCAGGGCTTCTCATGTCTGGGGTCACTTTTTAAGCCGAGTCAGAAAATGTCTTGTCAGTTTTGTCTTTTAGTGCTGTATTTTTGCTTTTTAAGGCTGCACATGATGGATGTTAACACTTTAATATTGAAAAGCACCTCAATTGCCACAAGGCTGAGAATGGGAATCTCCCAAATAATATCATAATAGTGACTTTTGGCTTCTGCTCCCCACTGTGTTGGTGAAAACACACTTTCTTGTTGAAGGAGCACTGTTTGAGTCCTCTGCTGTTTCCAAATAATCAGATGATTCAAACCTCTCTTCAGGCCCTGGATGGATCCTGATTTCTATGGGTGTGTTTCTTCCTGATAAGTACTTAGGGAGTAATCTGTGTGACCATATTCAGTTTGCAAGTTCCACAGCGCTTGCTTTTGGCTGAAGCAGCAGGTTTTTAACATCTCTTACTCTCTGACTATAAGAGGAAAGCATCTTAGTTGGAGAGCAGAACGATAACATTGAATTGTCAATACCATAAATAAATCAGTACTTACTCATATCTATAAATCTGTTCATATTCAAGCTTGGACATTTGTACATAGAAAAATCACTCCATAGGCAGTCATATGAATAAAACCCAGTTCATGGGTGCTGAAGAATGTGGTGTGTGTAGGCATGTTTGAGCAGAGTGACTGCTGCAGATTCAAACTCATGCTTGTAGACACTGTCCTGAACAGCTGTAAGCTGTCCCCACATGTGGACTGTGGCTCAGAAAGAACAGTTAAAGCATTCTGAGATCTAAGCTGAGAAGCTACAGTACAACTCACTGTCCGGTTGTGAAGGGACTTTTCTTGATCTTAAGTATGGTGTTGATGTTATATTTCCCAGAAAAGCTATCTGCTGCTAAGATATTCCTACTAAAAACTGTATATTGCTCACCCTCCTCAGGCGTGCTTCATGGAAGAACGCTTACCTCTATTAGCATGTACAAGGAGAGCAGTGTAATCCCAAGGTTATATACAATGAGGTGAATCCTGAGAGAGAAAGGAGGCCTATGCTTCATTAACTTGTTGCCCAGCCATATGCACAGTAGGTATGCTCCAGTAAGGAAAAAAGTGGGAAGGTAAGAGTCCAAAAGGAACCATCCTCTAACCCTGGGATCTGAAAAGAAACACATACACAATTAGGAAGACTGTGATAAAGTATGGTTAAAATGAGGCAGATCACATTATGAAAAAGAAGTCTGCTAAAAGTGTGAGAGAGAATCTACCATGCTTTGGTTGCAAAACTTATCCATTGCTTTTGCTTCCTCAAAACTGGATACTTATTAGGAGAATGTGTGCTGAAAACTGCATGGAATCCCCTAATAATTTAAGGTCACTTAAATCTCCTTATTTGAACAGGAAAGAGAAAATGCAGAGAAAATATTCCTATATGCTTTTTGAAATGTAATTAATGTTTTAACTTAATATTTAATGAAATAATATCTTAATCTGTTCAACAGATAGTTTGTGAATAGTATTCAATAAAAGTATGCATGTAAAGTTGATAGTTCATGTATTAGTTTAATTCTTCATTTGCAGAATTAAATGAAGGTATATAACATTTGCTAAAAAACGGGAGTATTTTTCAAAAACATGAAATATGAAAAACAAATAACAAATGTTTACTTTGGCTATTGGAGATCTTTGGTAAGGCAAGGGCTTGCTTTCTCACAGTTTCTGTCCCATTTGCCTGGCTCTGAAACAAAATATTAAGGTCAAATCCTGCTTGCCTTATTCACATGAGTAATCCCATTGGCAGTAATCACATAGTTCAGTGTATGTGAGCAAAGCCTAATCCCATATGCCAATCTGTAGGCAGTGCTTTGCTGTCCTATGAACAAGTGGATATCATGAGAGAAAGGAATGTGGGTTTGGTTTTTTTTTTTCCCTTTCTTTTTTCCTTTTTCTTTTTTTTTAAGATGGAGTAAAATTTAGAGTTAGTATTCCAGAACATCCATCTGCAGACATTTATCTATGAAAGGAGCAAAGAGTAACATGGCTAGCTTTTCATAAAGGTTACTTTATATCTGTCATGAATTATGGAGTAAAGGAAGAAATAGGACAGTGAGAAGCTATTGTGCAGGTCACAGTAGCTCTTTCTGCTCTTAGGAATGATTTTAAATTACTTATTATTTACAAAGACCAAGATTATGTTAAAAATTGTAAAAGAATAGTTATTCACAGTGTATGAAAAAAGAATTACTATTTTCCTGCCTGTGTTGAATATGGACAGGACTGGGTAATGGATGATGCAAAAACCAAATGTGCCCAAGCAATTTAACAAGCTGTTAAATTGCAGTTTTACTGTAGAGTATTCTTTCTGACTATTCTTTTCTTGGAAATATATGTATATATGTAAACTGAGATTTTAAGTGAAATAGAGTAATCTGCTTATGAATCACACTATGAGCATCAGCTCTCTTTCTCATTACAGTCTCCCTTCACTTCCCACCATGCTTCCATTGCAGTAACTCTCATCTGTTGAACTTGGGCTCCACATGGGATGTTAGCTCTTTTTCAGGAAATACTTCCAGCCTGGCCTAAGTTACCATGAAGTGCAGTACTCTCCTGGTCTTGACTTTCCCTTTTGGACTACCAAAAACCTCTAAGAGTGGTGTAGAATTTAAAGCAGCAATGACAATGCAACCTTATATTACAAAGCAGGAATGGAGAGGAAAGGGGATGTATTTAAAAAAAGTTATTAGAAGGAGAGACCAAAAGCATTTCTGTTGACTGACAGTTTGATCTTCCTATTTAAATTATCATAAAAATACACTGTCAATAGAAGAAAGGATAATTTTTACAATATTGGACCCATACAGCATCTGAACTTGAAACCAAGGCAGTGAATAAAGCCAAAATGGAAAAGTGCTGGACTACAGCAAGGGAAGAAGCAGGTGCCCACAACTTACATTGCTCTGTGAATAAGTTCATTCACAGTCATTGACCATGATGAGCCAGACCCTTGGGGTGAAATCTTGGCTCCTTTGAAATGAGTGGCTGGCATCCCAGGCTCGTTAAAGGAATTGGGGATTTATCAGTGAGGTTAAACACATTTTGATTCAGAACTTTCTGTATAGCTTTGGCCAGTTGGTGTCTGAGTAGATTCAGATCTTTCTAGGTGCAGAGGGTTAATGGTTTTGCTCTGATACCTTGCTATTGTTCATACTTATTTGAGAGGTAGTTATTACTTTATCATCACTTTATTAAAATGCATCTATTACTGATGTTCTGTTTCTTTCAGGCAAAACAAGCAACCAACTATATTTACCTCCTGCAATTCAATATTCCTTAATTTTCCATAACACCAAACGATACTCAGCAGATGAAGGTGACCCTGGAAAAATGCTCTCTTACAGAACATTATTTCACTATCTCTCATTTTGCCTTGAGCCTAGATAATCTCCTGTCCAGAATAATTTGGACCAACAACAAAATATTAGATTACTTCTTATTGAGAGATGCAGTTTCTGTTCCCTGATCCAAATGACTTGGTCAGCTAGTTCAAAAGCAAACACTTATGTACGAAGTCCAGCTGAGACCAGTGAACAAAGTCATAAAATATGCATATGTTTAAGAAAAAGTTCAGATCTTTGGGAGTATACCCCTTATTCTACTGCACCTGGTGTTAGCCTGCTACCATCAATGTAAGCAGAGCTTGCCTCCAAGAACTGGTGCATGGCCTTCTATCTCTTCTCCTGCTCTCAGACACATCTGGTAATGACTAAACACAGTGTAGTTCCTAGGTACTGGTACCATATAGCAGTATTTCAGGAGATATTACCTAAAATATAAACCATGGGGTGGGTTTTTAAAAGACAAGTAACTGGACCAAACAATAGCTGGGTTATGCATGAGAATCAGTCCCAAAACAGATCTTCCTCTTTCAGAAAAATCCAGGCTTTCCCTTTTTTTAATCTACATTAGGATGCAAAACTGAAATCTTTTGACACTCTTGGAAACAAAGGACTCCGAAATCTAGTGATTTCTAAGTTAAAAAAAAAAATCAGTCTAATTTCTTCTTTCACCTTCAGTATAATCTGTGAGTGGTTTTAAATTCTATTACAGGTAACACGTCAAAGAATCAAACCAAAAATCTATTGGCTTTCTACAAATGCAGCGCATTCACAGATTTCTCATGATAATGGTGTGTTCCTGTAAATACTGTGATTCTGCCTTACCCGCATTTTTCTATCTGAATAATCTCTCAGTGAAGATTTTGACTGCTTCTATTTATTGGAATATTTTTGAGTGGTAATCTGGATAGGCATTATTTCCCAGAAGGCTATAGGTGGAGCATCTTACCTCGAGGCCCAAACATATAGTCCACAAACTCATTTACTTCCCGATCAAAAGCTTTCAGGCTCTCCTAAAAAGTAAAAAGAGGCTATGTGACAAAGACGTTATCTTGAGCCTCACATAGAGAATACAATTAAAACAATCTAACAGATAGCATGTTGTGTATGCTCAAGTATTTTCAAAGTAGACAACACCATCATCTACTGAAAAAGCCCAAATCTCTTTAAAAATTAATTTAGAGTGTGTTATGGTCTAGGTAACAATAGAGGACTTGTTACTGGAAATTGTCCAAACCAGAATTCTTGACGAAGGAAAACCAAGGTTTTACAAATTAATAAGAACAAGTATCACAGCAAACTCATCAGTTATGGATGTTGGTTTTACTTTAAATGTGCCTGGTTGAAATCAGCCCAATGACAGCACATCAGCTGAGTATCTCAATGCTTTACTCTTAAAGAAGGAAACCTTTGGGGTGAGCCAACTGAGATTTCTCTAAATCAGGCACTGAGCTTTTGAAATAAAGTCTGCAATTGTACCCAGACCTCCACTAATGAAGTTCAGGCCATGTAAGGAGGGAGGAAGGAAGAAGAGGGTTACATTACAGAGACAACGTGTTTTGAGGCCTAAGTCAAGGGAGCTGCTAAGCTGGCAGGCTTAGCAAGTTTGTGTCTATTTGTGACCCAGCTGGGAGCCAAGCCATGATCAGCGGAGTCTTTCCCGCGGTCGGATGTGGTGGCCTCTCCAAAATATTTCTTCCCAGACTCCATTTCTGGGCAGTGGCTTCCTGCATGCTGGTGCCTGAACAACTCTTTGCCACGAGCTTGAGGTCAGCCAGGTTCTTCCTCTGCTCCTTCCAATAATGCCCTACTGTGCTTGATGAATCAATTTCAGCACTGAGCAAATACAGCCAAGCTGAGAAGAAAGACACAGAGTGACACTGAGCGTCTCCACAGCACAAGAGCTGCCAAGGGCTGTGCATGCCTCTGAACGACAGATATCTCCACAATCAGCCTGGACTGTGGTCACCGTTAGCAGATCCGCTTCATGAATAACCACATTTGCACCCTGACAGTTCCAGCCCTAACTTCTCATTCCCCAGATGTGGCTGTGTTGTGGTCTGGGCAGTGAGAAGCTCCTGGCACTCTCAGAACCATTGTGCTGCTTCTCCTCCTACTTTTCGGTCCTTAGGATGTTCAAAGTGGACACATTTGGTGTGAATAACTGGCAGCAAGAGGTTTTGCAGCATCACAGGCTGTAAAGATCTGGCTCTGCAAAATGTGTTCATCTTATCTTAAGAAAAAGACAAAAAAACCCAACAAAACAAACTCCAACCTAGAAGTATATATAGAGAGAGCTTTGTTGTTCTGTAAAAGGAGAGAATAAAGCATGATACGTGATATTCTTGATACAAAAAGATCTTTCGTGCTTTGCAGCACTGAGGAAACTAAAATAGCTCTTAGGAAAGGGTCCTGACTATTTTCAGAGATATTTTCTCTATGTGAGACAGTTTCCTCAGCAGCCTAAGGATGACTTCTGTCATAGGAAGTGGCTCCATTTCCAGATGTGGGACCTGTGCAAAAGATCTGCTTCCATTTCTGCATCCTGGGGCTATGCAGTTTTTCTGCTGTTATTTCATGATAATGGTACTGCAATCTGGGGAATGCCAGACACTTATTTGTCTGTGATATGCCCACCCGCTGTGTTAATGTGAAATGGCTACCCCTATGCTTGATGGTTTTGTGGTGAGACTTAACAGCCTACTTTAGAAAAGACACACTTGTGGATTCAAGTGACTTGTAGAATGAGCACACAAAGCTACTTGCTTTCATGCTTATATAAATAATTTTTACATGTCAAGAACAAAATAATAAACCATATGTATTCCTTTTATCTTAAAATACTGCAGATAAGTCTACTCTCAGCTGCATTGAAATGGAAATTAGAGTCTGAATTCTTCTAACAGATGAAGGAATTAGAATTGTAGAATAATTACATAGAATCATAATAATTATGATTATTAAGGAGAAAAAGCAGAATAAATACTTAAAGAAATAAAATAATCATAGAATCAAAGAATCATTTAGGTTGGAAAAGACCTTTTAGATCATCAAGTCCAACTGTAAACCTAGCACTGCTGAATTCACCACTAAACCATGACACCAAGCACCATGTCTACTCATTTTTTAAGTATCTCCAGGGACAGTGATTCCACCACTCCCCTGGGCAGCCTGTTCCAATGCCTGATTGCCTACTTAGTGAAGAAGATTTTCCTAACATCCAATCTAAACTTCCCCTGGTACAGCTTGAGGCTATTACCTCTTGTCCTATCACTTGCTACTTGGGAGAAGAGACTGCCACCTCCTCTCTCAATCCTCCTTCCAGCTAGTTGTAAGGAGCAGTAAAGGTCCCCCCTGAGCCTTCTCTTCTCCAGACTAAACAACCCCAGTTTCTCAGCCATTCCTCATAAGACTTGTGCTGCAGGCCTTGTTGCCCTTCTCTGGACCCATCCCAGCACCTCAATGTCTCTCTTGAACTGAGGGGCCCAGAACTCAACATAAGATACAGGCCAGGATGCTGTTGGCCTTCTTGGGTGCCTGGGCATGAGCTGCTCACGTTTAGCTCTGTCAGCCAGCACCCCAAGGTCCTTTTCCACCAAGCAGCTTTCCAGCCACTCTTTCCCAAGCCATTAGCATTAAATGGGGTTGTTGTGACCTGGATGTAGGATGCCTCACTGAGCCTTGCTGAACCTCATACAGTTGGCCTCAGCCTATCGATTCAGGCTGTTGAGATCCCTCTGTAGAACCTTTCTACCCTCAAGAAGACCAACACTCCGACCCAGCTTGGTGTCATCTGCAAAATACACCAAGAATGTTTTTTGTGTAGGTTACTGTTATCACTGATCCAGCTTATGACAGTTGACCTCCTAGACCTGGCTAGGACCACCAGACAGAATTCGGATCAGATAAGCTGGTGTAAAGTGAAATCTACCTACCTGTGAATGTGCTTAAGTGACACAGTGGGGACTTGCAGCAGCTCCCAACTCTGCTCTGGTATATCTTAATTCGCACTACACAAATTCAGTGCCTGGTTTGCTCTCCTTGATTTGAGAGTAGAAGTTTTTCTAGGAGGTGCAGTAAAATAAATAAATATACTTCTTAAGAATATGCCTCCCTTTTAGATGTTTACAGCATATCTTTGTTTACAGGAGCAAAAAGAGAGATTTATCAGATAAAGATTTGCAGGGTTGTTAAAGAAAATACTTTTGTTTACATACTAAAAATTTGGGAAAAATCCCAAACTTACTGTAAAAAAGGCAGGTCATTTTAAGTGACTAGTCTTGTCATCTTCCTGTCAACACTGCTACCAGAGACTACACCGAATTTCTGGGTTTTAAAACAGGTCCTTAATAGTGCCTCTGGGCAGATTGGATGCAAATGTCTTGCTCAGCATGATCTGTTCTATTTCTAAAGAAAAGCAAATAAAACCAGCTTGAACAAACCACTTGCTCAAACTCAGTTCTCTCTGGCAAATCACTGTAATAGCCTTTATCAGTGAAGGTATTTGAGTTACAAGGCTAAAGATCAATGTGTATTTCATGTTTTTCCTTCTGTTGTACGAGATATTGCTCTGGGTATTGGCAAGCCAGCATTTGGGCAGGATTTTGGACAGATTTGTGGAAGATCTATTTACCCACAGCTATGAAAAAGGCATCAGGTTATCTGAGCAAATCAAATGGAAAGAGAGGAGGGAGCATAAAATAACACAGAGATCTTATGTGTTTCAACATTTTTGTAACAGAAATTGAAGTGAATAAGTAGCACAGTACACATGTGAATTACTGTTTTCATGCTGATTGCACTTAAAATACTACATGAAAGTCAGCAGGTATGGGAAAAAACCTCACTTCTATACGTATTTTTCTTTGTTAGTGTTGGTCTTTACTGAGAGACCAATGTCCACTGGTTTCCTAATAGTTTTAGTAAAAGAAGTATAAGCTATGCAAAAATTTGTGAGGCTTTTTGGTTTATCATGCAGAACTTAAATGGCTTTCTGAAATAAACTTTCTACAGATGAGTAAATTGCATTCAGTCTCATTGATACTATCTGAAAACCTTCTGTATTGGTACCGGCTTTTTGTTTTGTTTTGTTTTTCATGCAAAAGCCCTGAAGGTCATTCAGTATCTCAAAAATTCAAAATAATTTGCTTGTTCTTACGTAGCTTTACAAAAATTATAATACTCTGTATAAAAAGAGATCTTATTTCAATATTCAAACAAAAAAGCCAGAAATGAGTGCTAGATTCTCCTTTCTGATGCACTTTCTGGAAGCAAATGTGATATTTGAAACAACCATGGTAGAAAATACATATATTAACAGTATGGTGATTTTTATTATTTAGATGGCAACTTTTCCTCAATTCCCTGAACATTTCTGCTCCATAAACAGCCTGGGCAGTATTGGAATTAGTCTGAATTTATTGGCATGTTTAAAGAAACTATTTTTGATGCCTGAATCTCTGATGCTGATAGCTGACCAAATTAGGGGCTAGCTACATTACAAAGTTCTAATCAGCACAGCTATGTTGCTAGAGCTTCTAATAGAAGCATAGAGCCCTGACTGTGGTAAACTAGGCTGTCTAGGGGGCTCTTTTGCCAATGTAGGATACATCCACATGGGGTGTTTTTGCTACTGTAGAAATCTCACTGCCTGGTTCCTTCCCAATAAGCAGCATTGCAAAGCCAGCATAATTCTGTAACTGGATCTGCTTTACAAAGGCGTGTAATGTGATGTGACTGAAGTAGACTGAAGTAGTCACTGCAGTACAAGCAGTACTGCAGCAAGGATTCAGGTGCAGAGAGGTGGCCATATGTGAAAAATGTTTGGTAAAGCTCCTTTTCTGTTGAAAACAGCCATGAATAGCTAATAAAGAGAACTACTGATGACTCCATCTAAAGTTATTCTTTTAGAATTCTGAGAATAGAGAGAGATATATCTTTGGTTTGGAAACATAAATTGTGCAGTACTTTCGAATTTAATGCAAAAATCTCTGAAAAACATGATATAGTGAAGCAAAAGCAAGAAGGCTGTTCCAGCTTAGCACAGAAAACAAAAGATGAATGGTCTTCCTAAGTTTCTGTCTTATTTCCTTTCTTCTAAAGGCTTTCACCATAAACTGTAAGCATTCCAGGAGAGAAAGATGTTGTTATTTTTGTCAGTAAATTACTTAAAAGACTTCAAGACCAGCTTGGAAGGTAACAAAGAATAACACTGCTTATAGTTAAGAAATATATTATTTCTAAAAGATTTCAGTAAGAGCCATGTCCGGTCTGAAAATATATCTGATTTTCAATGTTTTTCAACCAGATTTTATTTTATTGTTATTATTTTTTCATACTATGCCATATATGCCCCATTCTACAGCTAAAGCTTATACACATACATATAAATAGATGCATACATATATACAAATGCCTGGATATTTTCCAGTTGATATCACCAAATTCAGTACTTTTTGTGACAAAAAGGACAATATCTTTGCAGCTAAGGGTTATTTTTGCATGCATTTGGAAATACCAACTGCAAGTTAGCATCCTACATGAGGCTGGTAGCTTGCAGCCCTGCCTGTTATCAGACAGAGTAAGTTGGTGGGGGAGCTGATTCATCAAATAAGCTGGTTTTCTCTAGAGGGGATTGAGAACATCTGTTTGAACAGTGATTACAGCCAAAAGTGCTGAACATCTTCTCCTGTGCTGATTTAGTCACTGCACAGAAAGCTGAGTTGATGATGGTGTTAATGAGGGTGAAAAAGATAAGAGGATGGTAGCTGAAAGGGAGATTCACAGATTTTTGCTTTAATAGCTGTTTGGGTTGTACTACCTGCAAGGAAATGCTATGTTTTCAGTGGATTCCTCAATAAGAAGATTGGTTTGTAATTTCTGATGTGAAAAATTAATAGAAGGATGTAAAGTTTGGTAAAAAAAGGCACATCTAAATGTAGCCAGAGGTTTTATCTTCAGTAGTTACTGCGTTTGACCTGTTGTCCTGGGTTCAGCAGTAGCAGTCATTTTTCTCCTTCTTAGTAGCTGGTGCAGTGCTCTGTTTTCGACTTTTGGCCTGGGAACAGCACTGATAACACCGATGTTTTTAGTTACGGCTTAGAACATTTAGTCTGACCAAGGACTTTCTGAGTCTCATGCTCTACCAGGGAGGAGAGGAAGCTGGGAGGAAGCAGAAACAGGACACCTCACCCAAACCTACCAAAGAGGTATTCCATACGACAGCAAGTCATGCCCAGGATGTAAAAACAGAGGGCAGAGACGTGGAAGGGTGGGGGTGCACGGCTGGGTCGGGCTTGATATCAGGTGATGAGCGGTTGTATTCTCTTTCCTTGTATTTCCCTTGTCATTATTATTATTGGGCGTAGAAGCAGTGGTTTGTGTTATACCTTAGTTACTGAACTGTTCTTATCTCAACCTGTGGGAGTTGCGTTCTTTTGATTCTCCTCCCCATTCCCCCTGGAGCTGAGGGGAAGAAAGAGGGGGAGTGAGTGAGCGAACTGGCTGAGTTATAGTGGCTTAAACCACAACACCTCTCTAGGTGGCTTGACTTTGAAAAATAGATTTGTTTTCTCCTGGAATATACAGTTTGTCCTCTGTACTGTGTTCATGTAACTTTGAAGTGAAAGCACTTGCGTCTAAAGGTTCTCTTACTTTATTCTTGTCTAGAGAAATTCACCATGTGGTTTAGCAATACCCACAGGAAAGTGGTAGGCTGCCAGCACTATCTGCACCAAGCCTAAAGCTTAGGCAGATTTGCCTAAGTCACCAGGAGTGTGCTAAAAGATGCTATTTACACAGGCAAACTGAATTTATTTAATTTCATCTTGATTTTATTTCTGTATTCTCTCTACTCAAGCATATCTTGCAAGGAAGAGTCCAACCTGCGAAGAGGTCTTGGGTGCAGTGTTGTGCTGTGTGACGCTAAGGTGTCTCAGAGAGCTCCATGGTCCCAGGTGAGATGTCCAAGCTTTCTATGCAAGGCACAAGACCTGGGTACCTGGCTGCCTGCCCTGTGCATGCAGATGGGCTTGCAGAGGGTACAGAAGCTCTCTTTCTGTGGGGTGGTACCTAAGCTGTCTGCCTCTCCCTGCTTGCAACTTATAGCCAGTAGCTGTGTCTGGAGCTGGGTACCTACACAAGCTGTTCCCCTTGCAAACAGACCCAAGGTAAGAAAGTGGTGCCCATGTAAAAGCAGCAGGCAGTGTGCTAGGTGTTCCTGTGATATTGCTGTTCAAACCTGCACCCTGACAAATCTGTTGATGGACTTTCAGTTTGTATTCTCATACTTAAAATGCTCTCTGCCTTGCTGGAGGTGATTGCAAGAGTTCAGCAGCAATCTTTACTCTTGGGAATATACTTCCTGTCTTTGGAAAGTTATAAACAGGTCTCTTGGCAAATGTGTACCTAAACCAAGCTTCCTTGTGGTCTCCATATACCTCTGGTGAATAATGTCACCTTTTTCCAGTTCTACTTGTGCTGACAGTACTTTTTGCATGTGTTTCACCCCAAAACCAGACTGGAACATTAAAGCAATAGAAACTCTGAGCCTGCAAAACATCCCTCCTCATTCCCCAGGGTGGAGAAACAGCAGAGAGTCTCAAACTGCTCCCATGGGCAGATCTAGATGCTTGCACAGGGAAAAGACAGAAGGGATTTGGCACATTTTCTGCTAAAACAGCTGGTGGCAGAAAGCCAACCATATCCTTCATTATCTGTTCCTGTGTTATCTTCAATATTTTAAATAAAGTGCTTTCCTTCTGGTGAAAGGGAAGTAGATGACCTTGAGGTTGAATGACTTCCACATCCACTTCTGGAGTGTGAGTTTGATTGTCCTACATAAGAGTTGGAGGACACAGCTCTCTTAAGAAGACCCTGCTTAGACATCTTATGGCTCTCAGAGTATTATTCGCAGAGAGCATTAAGAGAAATGGTGGCCTACTAAAGCCAACATACTTCAGGCTTTTCACTTCTGGAGAAATGGCACTAATATTTAGGTTCCTTATGCCTTGGGATTTTTAGTTTTGTTTAACAAGAGTGTTTTCCACTTGGTTTTGCAGCCATGCTCAGTGCTACATACATTTATCTCATGCATGGGAATAAGCACCTGGGTGGAGGAGCATCTGCTTTAATGCTTCTATCAGGACTCAAATCAAGCTGAAGCAGCATCAACACCAAAGGTGAGTAAGCAGTAAAAGACAGAACAATTTTAATAAAAACGCTATGTATGTAAGCTATTTCAGACTTCAGTCTTTGCTTTTACACTATGCAATGTGGTAGGAGTCAGTGAAAGCATTAATTTCTCACAAAAAATAAGGTCTTATTTTATGACCATGCTACTGTCAGATCATATATCGTGAGATAAATTGATTTTACAAAATTAATCAGCTGTTTGGTTTGTTGTTCCTGGGGTTTTTTAAGAGCAAGGAAAAGGAAATAGGAAGGTTTCTGCACTACAATTGCAGGGGTTAGAATTAAAGTGATTTAAGAACCCATCAATATTTACTTGTTGTCCCAAAATCTATTCATAATTCAAGTGCTTGAAAGCATTTGGCCTATTGCACATATTTTCATTCTTTTATCTTGTAAAAGGCTGAGTGTCACATTGTTTCCAGGATGAAAAATTCCCTTTCTGGAATCACTGCTTTCAGTATTATAAAATTTCCAAATTTTTTTTCTCTGTTCTTGACAATCATATTGAATAATCACCAAAATAACATGTGGTGATCACACTGCTCAAAATAGAACTCTTCTGGCCTTAAAAGAAGAGCAGAAAAGAAGAGTTGCTGCTGTGGCCCAATTTGCAATGTGTGTCAGTCATTTTCACTCCCAAGAACAGTGTCTCTATAATCCATCATCTTGCTTGTTATCAGAATTTCAAAATGAAACTGTCACCAAAGCAGATCAGCGCAATCCTTTTAAAAGTAATCCTGCTCAATTCTTCGTGTTACACAGGGGAACATCAGCTTAACTTGTAATTAAAGAAGATTTCTCTTGGGAGACCTCAGATGTGGCCTGTCAGTTCCCAAGAAAATGGTAGCAATTATTGACCTAATTTTTCCTTTGCTCTAAGAATCAGATTTAAAATTACAGTATGACCTGGGAGGGAGCGTAATTCCTGTCAGTGATGATGTGACAAGACTGTGTGACTGTGAGGGAAGAAACAAAAACGAAATAAGTCAAAAATGAAAGGGTAGATAAAAATTCTGTCTCCTTCTAATAGCCTGAGTGAATAAATAACTTTCTCTGGCAAAGCAACGACCTTGGGAACTGGCGTTGGAGTGAATAAGGGAAAGTTTCCTTTGGAGCAAGAAAGTCCTTAAGCTACAAGCAAAGAATCCTAATGAGTTGGTATTTTTTTAGAGAGAGGCTAATTCTGTTATGGTGGCTTCATTAATGGACTGTTCAGCTCTTGGCTACTTCGCAAGGAGCTGGGAAGACATATCAGTATCAGAATTAATTTTATATCAGCAATATGCAAGCCTGCACAACTTAACATACCTATTTCCAAACAACTAGACTGGGTAAAGGATGCCTAACCAATCTATGTAATGAAGAAGCAGTATACCACTTCTCACTGTGTAAGACCAAGACAGCCAGCTGCACTTTGAGGAGGATGGGAAAATCATTCTACCAGAGCAAAGGAGGGTAATTACCATTTTAAGGCTTTGGATTTACCAGATGATTTGGGTTTGGAACAGAATATTCCCCAAAGATGTGCCTGGGTGTACAGTATCTGCCCAAAATTTGCCGTGTACGCAGCTACACAGTTTTTGCAACAAAAAGCTTGCAGCCTAAATTTAGAATAAAGTTAATAAATAAGATGGGGATAGGGAGTAAATGAAATGGCAGAGGAGAATTACAGCAACAAGTCTGTGAGGCATCTCAGTTTCCTCAGTATGCTGTATCATGATTATTTTGTTTTCCTTGCTGTTTGCAGACAGATTTTGTTTCTGCTGAGAAGCTGATTTCTTAGTTGGTATAATGCATGCAGGGCTTTATTTTGTACTTGGCGTACGTTTGGCCATTTTTCTGGGGAAAGCAACCAACACAGACACCATATCCTTTCTAGTACTGTGAAAATCTCTTCATTTTCTACTGTAACAAACTTCAGGATCGAAGACAGAGGATCCTAAGCCTCTGCACAGGATCTCACGGCTTGTTAGACAATGAACCTTAAAAAGCCCCTAAAACCCAAAGGCAAGAACTCTGGCTTTCCCACAATCCTGGCAGTGCATGAAGACAAAGGGCACTCTATGCCCAAGAAGTAGTTTTCTTGGTTGCTGTCCCAGATGTCTGCAACATAACACTGTGTCCCCGTGGCAGGGATTAATGTGCAAGGGCTGCTTGCCCCTCCTTTCACAGGCAGAAAGGATCAAAAGGGATTTCTAAAATGTGTTCCCTGGCTGAGGCTCCCTCCCACTGAATGGTTTTGCCTGAGTTTCTTAAACTTCTTGGGCTAGTGATGAGGGGGAGCAAGGCAGGAGTATCTGAAAACCTGCCTGGGTAGCATTTCTAGCTCCTCTGAGCAGGCATAAAAGTAGGGCCCTGTAGATTTCTTTTTTAACTGTATTAAATTGAAATATTAAAATAATAAAATATAAGCACAAAAATAAAGCCTTGGGGTTTTTTCTTTATGTCTTATACTCATTAACACACAATTGTCAGCAGCCCTTCAGAAAACTCTATGTCAGAAACTCAACTTGTAAAATATTAACTAAATAATTGTTTAATTAAGTCTATCATGCAATGCTAATTCCCTTTATAGGCATGCTTTTGCTAAGGACAGCAGTGGCAGAAGATTAAATATAGGCCTATGAAGTGCATAACAGAAACAAAAGACTGAGCTGCTGGAACACTTGACAGCTATATACATATATGTTATTTAATACCTGTTTTAAACCAGGTCAGGATGTATAAAGTAAAATGGACTTGTGTGTGTGTGTGTATAATGCTAAAGGTACTGAACATAAGAAAACAAATGTAATGCAGCACACTTAACTGTGTACTACATTTATAGTCAAAGTACTACGAATTTCTGAAGTTCACTACTATTAAAACTATGCTCCTGAGGTATTTTAAAATTGCCATAAGTACTGAATGTGTCCAGAAGAATGTTTTAAGTAGAAAAACTTCTGGGAGAAAACAGGGAAATATAGCATAGGATTATACAGTTTTTTCACAAAAAAATAATGGCCCTGTAAATACTTTCATCCCCATGAACAAAACCATCTCCAGTTTATGCAGTCACTAAACTGCACTGAACTCCAGATGAACATAAATAAAAATCAAATCAGAGCTAGAGAGCTGCTGTGTTTTAGACACCACAAGAATTGCTGTGCTGGCTGGAGAACTGGGTTCCCGTGCATCAGCTTCTCAGCTGTGCTTTCCTGGGATGGGAACACCACCGTGGACTTCTTGGCAGTGCTGGTTGTACAGCTGCTGAGGATTTCAGATAAAGTGACTCTGGATAACTGAAACTATCCAAACAGAAGCTCTTAAAATATGTTACACAAAGCTCATGTGAAGAGCCACGCAGGACAAGTGACCTGCAGCAAAGGGATGGTGCTGTGTGACTGGGAGCACTAATCTCATCTGTTGGCACAGCTGGAACAGGAGCAGACAGATGTTCACGTACTTGGTTGGCTTTCATAGTAACTTCTTCGGTATACATCTCCCAAATCAAACTCCTTCCATCCTGCATTTTTACTGAGCTAAACTACAGAGTTCTTATTTTCATAAACTTATATTTTTCTAAAGATTGCAGTCATATTTCCAAGCTTTTCACTGCCATAGTAAAACTAGAATTATATTTAAAAGGAATATTGTAAGTTAAGATTATTACTGACCTCTGTAGAGTTAGAAATCCAAGAAAAGAAGAAAGTGGGATTAAAAAACACAAAACCAGACCTGTGATAATGCCTGTGTGTGTGTTTTGTTTCCAAACCCCTCTACCGAAGGTCTTATTTAGTCCTCATATAACTCAATTGAGTGAGATGAATTTTGCCCAGCTGTATTTCTTTTGTAAAAAGCTGTCCTATAAACATTTAGACAAACTGGGCTAGCTATCTTCCCAAAGGCACAGTGTATCAAAATCTACCCTGATATATTCTCTGGTAATCTGTTCACGTTACTGAGTTGAGGTATAAACCAGGACATATTCCCATTTCCTTGCAATATGGGAACAGACCTGGAAGTAGCAGGAGGTGGGGGGGGGCTGTGGGGTGTTCATTGCATAGTTATAACCCAGCATGTAGGCGTAAATGCAGTGCTGGATGATGAAGAGACCAGCAGAGCTTCACATTGGTGTGATGGTCCAGACTCACTGTGGACTCACTGCTGGGAGTGGAGCCCTTGTTTCTCTTCAAAACTCGGAAACAAGGAAACTGGTAAAGCATCTTAGTGATGCACGTTTATGTTTGTGCTTGTGTGTTTTCTTTCCATTGCACTCTGTTCAAAAACTGGTAAAATTGGTCATGTTTTAGTTTGCTTTAGCCACATCCTTAAAAGTAACAGTGCTGAGTTTACGGATTTGTTCTCATTCTTAAGGTTTGAGTAAAGAAGTCCGGTTGTGATTATTTGCCCATTAGAGAAATGGGTTTTTCTTGGTTTGCAGCCATTTGCTACACCATTTCTTGTAGCTGCTGCCCAAATGCACAGGCCCTTTCCCAAATCACTTAGAGGAATGTAGGTGGAAGAAGGGGAAGGAAAAGAGTGGTAGAGGAGGAGCTGCTTGTAGCATGCTGCTGTGGATTAGAGAGTCCAGATCCCATCTTCTAAGGTCTCAGCCTTAACCTTCCACCACACACAAAGCCTTTCAATTTCACTTTGAGGTCATTACCCATATACTAAACAGTTTAACTGCCGTGTGACAGATGCAGGTGTAAAATTCAGTACAGAAAGCTTTTCAGTGGGGGAGTTATGAGTATAAATCACTCTGGGAAGGAAACCTGTGGTTTCAGATCAAAATACCTCCTTATAAAATTTACCTGTACACAAAACTTAAAATCAAACAAATTTCAAGCTTATGAGCTTTAATTGTCCTTTATCTTCTAATTTATCATTTGATGCTAGGTATTGCTTAAAGGTAACTGCTGATTTAAAGAAGAAAAGTAAAACCAGAAAATTCTAAAGGATGTGCATGTCACAATATCTAAATCTATGGAGAGAAAACATAACTAGAAGACATTCAGTGCTTCAATGGGTATGCTGCTCTTGCAAAACATTGTGTGTCTTTGTGATTATGCCCAGTATTAGAAGATTGGCTTTCTTAGTAGAGGCTTCTCACACAGCTTTCTTCATCATTCTGAGGCCTCTTCATCTGGCAGGATCAGCCTACGCTGACCTGCAAAATCAAGTGTCATTGAAGCTCAGAATTTCCATGTGACATAACATCTACATGAGAACTGCAGTGACTGCCACACTTGTCTAGGCTGATTTAATCATTAATTGATTCTTAGAGCAAAAAGCCACTAGAAAGATATAGATGGTGTGGAAAAAGATTGGTTCCCTCCATGGTTAAGTATCGATGATGTTCAGCTCTGCCTTGTAGTGGACAGATAGCAGGCACAAGGAAAACAGTCGCTGGCAAGGTCAACTTGAACTGTCTGAGACCTGATATACGTCACAGGCACCGATCAGGTACCGCTTTCCAGAAAACGAATATCCTCATGAGCTCAGGTTTCCACCAAGTGAAGCAGATGCTCCAAGTCCCTTTAGTTTTGCTACCATTTTAAAGAAGGGAAAGCATCACTTCTTTAGCACTAAATCAGTGTTATTGGCAATCATTATTTGAAGAGATGACAATTTCTTATGAGTAAATGTAATACATACATTTGGTTTACAGGACAAGTTAGAAGCAGCATTGATGGCACCTGCAGCCGATTTAAGTATCACTACAGATATCCTTAAAGATGGATAAAATGGGAAAGGTCTATCCTCAAAAAAAAAAAAAAAAAAAAAAAAATGGTTGGGGGCAAAGAGAAAAACTAACTAGCATCCACAGAATAATTATTTCCCCACAAAATATGTTGTCAGACATAATGGTAATGGTGGTAAATCTAGATATTAAATAGAGAATTAAGGTGTTACAGATAAAAAGGAGCAACAAGAGACTTCACCCTGAGTCCTGGGTTCAGCAGTAGCAGTCATTTTTCTCCTTCTTGGTAGCTGGTGCAGTGCTGTGTTTTTGACTTTCAGCCT
>JAOEHX010020930.1:0-12018 GCA_025448015.1 Bolborhynchus lineola | reverse complement strand
GTATAAGTGTGTATTTTCTGGTCTATTTCTACATTACTACAGTGTTATCCAATTTTTTTAAACTAATCAATCATCTACCTGGCTTCTTCTTTCCTTTTTGTACTGGGCTGTAGAGTGAGTGTGTTCTAACTCTTCTTTCCCAGCAATTTTTCTTTTGAGGCTGAATTGGACTCTGTACGGCTCGGAATATTGGAGAATCTTGAGTGCATCTTCATATTTGATATTATCAAAAAATATCGTAGCACTTAGAAGCTGATCACCTGCAGGTGGAATCAAACGTCATTTTAATTAGTGTTTTCTTGCGGTTTTTCAAATTCTGTTGAATTAATGCACAAAAAAAAAAAAAAAAAATCTCACCCTATTCATTCAGAATATGAAATTATGTTCACATAAGTGAATCACAGAATAGTTAAGGCTAGAAAGGACCTCTGGAGATCATCTGGTCCAGCTGCCCTGCTCAGGGAACAGTTAGCTACAGACAGTTGTTTAGGTCTGTGTGCAGTCAGATTTTGAGTATTTCCAAGGATGGTAAATTACAACCTTCCTAGAAATCTTGTTTCAGTGACTGACCACCCCAACAGTAATAGTTTTTTTTCTTACATTTTTCAGTATTTAGACTTTGGACTTTTGTTTTTGTTTAAATCATTATTTATTGTAGCTTTGTGGTATATTACTTTGTGAAAGAATCAAAGTTAGGTTCTTCATGAATGTTATGAGTTGGATTGTTGGAGTTTGGTTTTTTTCATTTTAGTTTTGTATACACTACTTTCTATGTGCCTTTTTCACTCTTTCAGTAATTTTTTTTTTTATGGTAATAATAATTTTTATTGTTTTTTTATTATTTTTATTATTTTTTTTTAAAAAATCATATTATTAAGAAAATGATATTTGAAAATATTAATATGGAAAGGCTAAGCTCACACATAACATTAGTTGGTTTAAGATCTACTATTTCTATTACCCAAAGAGATGGCAGATCAGGCAGGTATCTATGCACACACACTACATACCTGATTATTTTAAAATATATATTAAAAAAAACAACCAAAAGACAAACACCAAAAAAACCCAGAAAATCAGACTGTACCTTCTCTCAGGCTAAATATTTTTGAAGCAGGAGACTCTTTCAGTACTTTTTTAATAAATATTCCTTCATTTCCTCCACCTATCACGCTAAAACCACTAGCACCAGCTTCCACTTCTGTTTTCAGTGTCACTTCCATTGTCTCCTAGATACAGAAAAAGATGTGAAACTATAATTTTTACTCATTTGTATCAGTGTTCTGTATTACTATAAAAAACTGAATCTCCTAAGTATATTTTTAGTAGCTCAAGAAAGATTATCTAAAATAGAGAATGTATTTGTTCATTGTCGGATTCTCTTCTACATTAGAGCTAAACAGGTGTTAGGGTTATGCTAGATAAGGGCTACAGGAAAACTAAGTTACAATTTTAAAATGTGAAACATACAGAATCTTTTAGGGATGAAAGACTGTATTTTCTGTGAAGATGTTAAACCTGAATTAGAGTCAATGGGCCAGAAAAGTCAGACTAAGAGCTAATGCTGTACTATACTCAAACTAGAGAAGGCCAAAGAATGCTAAAAAGGATTATGAAAATATTAAAATAGGACAAGTGTTCATGTCTGTGCCACAACTAGGCAATTTGTGAAGCCCCTGGTCAAAACAAGTTTATAGTGGTTCTCTCCCCATTTGTCTTTCCCTCTGTCCACCCATCCACAACCGTGTGTTGTAATAGACCTTAATATTTTGCAAGCCACATGCCAAAAACTACAGAGTGCTTTTATACCAACCTGTGGATGACTCTGTTTTGATTTATCTGTAGAATACTTCTTTTTTTCTTCTTGAAGCTGAAAAACAATTTGCAATTATTTGGCATTCAGAAGTCATGCTGTTGTAAAGTACAACTAAAGTCCAAAAACAAGTTAAAATTCCTGGTTTACAAAGAACTGAGGCTGACTTTAGTGGCAACAAAGTGAAACTGGCATCTATAAGTGCAACGTACAACATCATGAATTATTTAACTATATTATTCACAGTAGTAAATTAGATGCTAAGACCTCCATGCATTGTACCAAAATTCCCATGAATGAAAGCAAGAGACCAATTATATTAGTACATTTGGGAGCTTTTCTGTATATTACTCATGTAGCATATTTCTCATGCTTTGATCTTTGTGAACATACATTTTTTTCATTTATTTGTCTTGCCTTTAAATATTCTTCTTCTTTTGGATATTCATAAACTGGAGAGGATCCCTGTGGCCTTGGACGGATGTCTTCTACTGCCACTTCATTTACCTGTGCAAAAGAAATGAGTGGAGGGAAAGGAACGTAAACTATTAAACAGTGACCAATTATTTTAGGAGAGGTTTCTATTTAGGCATAGTCTCCTTCTGTGTACAAATCTTTCAGTAATAATGATGAATGTAGAATAACCAGTAACTCTTTTCTTAGGTTAAGAACAAATACACTTCTCATTTAAGGATGCTACCCAAGAACACAGAGAGACTCCTGGGAAACAAAAACAATGGTGTGCTGATTTTGGTTTTCGTTCTCTACTGTATGCATCTATGGGCTGAACAGAATGAAAATACTGACAGAACAACTAGTAAAAATTTTAAAAGGCAACAAAAATTATCTCCTCTGTTTTATTTGTGCACCTAACTTTTGCATCCTGCAGCTTCAAACTCTATTGATGTCTAAAACCACGCAAATGACGGAAGAGCCCCATCAGGAATTTCTGCTGACAAGCACTAGGCATTCTTCCTCCTGGAGTCAAACAACAGGGAACCCAAACCAGCTAAAGCTTTAAAGAAAAGTTACTGTAGTCAACAGTAATGTAATTGCATGTAATAGTTTGTTAAGTCTTGGTATTAAATGTATGCTGGTGAATCATGGCAAAGCACAGATCACTTTACATTGGAGCATCATTCTGGCTTTTGAGCTGGCAGGAGTATTCCAAGAAAAAAAAAAGCATTTTTGATGTGGAGAAAAATCACCAGCAAGACCCAGCTATAAATAAAACATTTAATATCTCATTTTAACAAAGTAACTGCCAAATCCCACCCCCCCAAAAAAAAACTCTAACTGTACAAAACTCACAGAATCTTCATCCTCTGCATCCTCCTCACCATCTCCTAGAGGCTCAGATGGTCTCAGCTGTTGTCCAGAACCTGAAAGCAGCATACTGGTTATCAGTGTCTGCAGGAGCCACACACAGCTTGCAAGCTGAAGGTCTCTGGAGCAGCATACCCAGGGGATGTGCACGGTCTAGCTGTAGAAAGGCATGCTTCCATTTAGATTCATAGAATCATAGAATGGGCTGGGTT
The DNA here is from genome assembly GCA_025448015.1 of Bolborhynchus lineola. Taxonomy (NCBI): domain Eukaryota; kingdom Metazoa; phylum Chordata; class Aves; order Psittaciformes; family Psittacidae; genus Bolborhynchus; species Bolborhynchus lineola. The sequence continues at coordinate 8,667 of JAOEHX010020930.1, read as the reverse complement.
CGAAGGGACCTTAAGGATTAACCCCCCCACCTCTCACTAGACCAAGATGCTTAAAGCCTCATCCAACCTTGCCTTGAACACTTCCAGGGATGGAGAATCCACAGTTTCCCTGGGCAACATGTTCCAGGGTGTCATATCTCACCAGGCTTATCTTCCCAAAGATACCAGAAATGGTCATATCTAGAAATGCGAAGACTTTTGTGAAGGAGCAAATCCCCAGAAAACGTAGAACTAGAAGTCTGACAGATTTTGGTTGGTTTGTTGGTTTTCTTTGGTTACTAATTGGGGATTGAGGTGTGTATTGGGCAGAATCGGCAGGGTTTTGATAGCAGTGTGGCTGTGGGGTGGTCTCTGTGGGAGGAGGTCACAGACCACACTGTGAACATGTTAAAGAAAGACTGGTAAATGCTGAGAAGGAGCAGTAGAAGAAGAAAAGAAAGACAGAGAAGACCACACCAGAGCATGAGGAGAAAGAAGAGATGGCAGAGCAGGACAAATGCTGAAGCAAAATGTGATCCTGAGTAGGGGCTAGAGGAAGAAAAGCTGTGCAAGCAAAGGTAGAGAGGAGAAGGCTTGACTCCTGTGGGTCAGCAGATGCTAGAGGAACCTACCCCAGGGCAACTGACTTCGAAGCAAGGAGTGGAAAAAGCAAAGCAGCCACCATCTGCTGACCCCAATCTCCTTCACCAGCCCTCATGTCCCCAAAGAGGCTGACTGTAGCTCACAGTGAGGTTATTGGAGCCAAGAAAGAATAGAGATGTACATGGAGGGGAACTGAAGTGTTTTTCCTTACACAGTTTTGTTTGTTTGTTTGTTAGTTTCAGAATCAGTAATTAGAAATTCATTAATGGTCATTAAATTAAATTTATTTAAATTTCCCATCTTGAAACTCTTCCTTGATTCTGACAGAAGTCTTAAGACAAAAGCTGGAGAGTAAACATCCTGAAGATGTTATAGTCCATAAAGATTTTGCTTTCTTGGTTTTTAAAAGTATTAAGGGCAGAGAGAGATGAGGTGAAGGTGATGGGCTTTTGAAAGTATGATTCTCTTGAAATGTATTAAATTGGGCACAGAAGAATGAAAGCAGCATGAATGCATCATCGTTTTTAGAGATACAGGCTCAACCAGTAGAGGACACTGTGGCTGAATTACACATTCCCTGATGGACAGGCTATTCTAATACATTCATAACTCCTTATCCTGGTAACTATGTCTCTTTACTGTCTCCATGCTTCAGTTTTTTCAAGCCATCCGGCTGTCTAGCTCTCTCACACCCAGGCCTGCAACTGTCATTAATACACATAGTTTTGGCTTTCCTAAACAGATCATGTGGCTTAAAAATATGCTCAATCACTGGAGAAGACAGCTACAAGCAGAACTGCAGAACTCAGTCATTGTCTACTTTAAATGAAGAATCCTTGGGCTGGAACACAACATTTCTGGATGTGGATATTATATGTTGTGTGGCACAACTTATGCATCTATGCAATCACTTTAACTTACAGAAGCTGCCAAGCTCTTGTTAGAATGGCTGTGATTTTGCTAGTCTTTCTCCATACTTTTCCAATCTATGTTTATTTTTTTCCTTGACTTTTATGAAGATTAAATTATTTAGTACAGGCAGGGTTTTAAATAAGTTATGCCACATCATCAGTGATCGACCACTTTGTCAAGATGAATGGACATAGTGTACTTCCAGTGGGGATATCCCACAACAGTTTGTGAGACAAGTTTCCAAACTTGACAGAATAGAAGGCATCCTCATTAGCCATACATACATCATCTTAATCAGCTCTCCTGATTGCATTTTAGCTCCAAAGGACTAGAATCATCTGAGGGAACATCAGGACTGCCAGATCATGCCTCTTTTAGCCTTCACAGAACTAGTCCTGATGGCTACAATGGACAATTCAGAAAATGGTCTTAATGCAGACCCCAATTCAGATTAAAGACTTGCATAAATTGGACTGGCTTGTTCTGTTTTTGGGCTTTTGATTTGGGTTTTTTGGTTGGTTTTTCTTCCCCCCCCCCCCCAAAATCTTCAGCATTTGCAATATTTAGTCTCTCAACAAAATTGGAAAATGACCATGAACTTGTTAAAAAAAATATATATGGATTTCTGAATCTGAATTTAGATATTTTTGCTTAAAAATTCTAGAATCCACTTGTGAATCTGTTCAACACATGTGTTTTAGTAAGCTTCTTATGAGGAGAAAAGCTGCAGAACTGAGGCTTGTTTAATTAGCTTATTCCTTTTAAAGATTCAGGTGCCAGCAGAAAATTCAATAGCTGTTACTAAAATTCCAAGAAATAGTAAAGACTTAGTCTTGTGGCATTACTGCATTTTTCACTTGGGAGAATCCCACCCACAAGCCCTGCAGTCCAGTAGAATGACTTAACAGAATTGCCACAGCATTTGCTCTTCTGTGCTTAGCACTTCAAAGATAAATACAGCAAAGATCCCTTGTGGCTGCCAACAATTCTGCTACTGGAAGAGAAAAAGGAAAGAATTATCTGGGAGAATTCTTGGGCTGGTTCATGACTGTTTCTGTTGTTTTATTGTGGTGTAACTTCAGTGATATTTTAGTTGTCTGGAACTTTATTAAGGCAAATAGGGGGTGCTCCATTCTCAGGACTTGGATGGTCCTGTGTAGTCTGTGCCATTGCTTTTTTTTTTTACATTCAGTGGGGCCATACCCTTTGAGCCTATCCTACAGGTTCTAACAGAGGTGAAACTCTTAAAAGTAGATGTTTTAAACAAAAGAATGATTAGGTGACCAACCTAATTTCAAAATCTTCTTGTTGCCAAGACCTGGCTACTCATAAAATCCAAGAGAATTAGATCACTTCCTGCAGTGATACCTGAACACTTGTTTCCCATTGGGATAACATTTTAAAGCAACAAACAACATTGCCAACTCTTGGTTAGCATGAATGTAGAGAGATAGACCTGGTCATCTTATCTGAGTCTGGACCAGGAGAGAAGTTTCTTAATTTTCACCAGCTGTTGATCAAGGAAAGCCATGGGTGTATGAGGCATAACAGTGGCTGTACATGCTAGGCCAAATATTGGTAGGCAATAGTTCTGCCTGTCCTTGCTAGAGGAACTGCAAATCCAGGTTTGTCAAAATGCCACCAGAAAAATTTCCTGTGGTTAAGAGGAAAATCTGCAATCTTAAAAGGTCTCTCTCATCATCGTCATGATGGGTAGGAAGGGATAGAGTGCTGTGAAAGCCTTTAGTAAACTGTTACCTCTTGTAAATGATGATAGTAGGACTCTTATAAATCAAGCAACAAATTACTATTCCCAGGTCTAATAGAGATGTGACTGAGACTGCACGAAGGGACATCAGCTATACAAATGACCTTTGTTCCCAGAGCTCTCCACAGAGGCTTTTCCATCCACCCTGATTTCCCCAAACTTTGCGACTCTGCCCCTCTACCAGGGTTGATCCATGTTATAATGCCCCTGATTGCTGCTGTAGACTAAGATTTGCTTCAGATTTTTTCCCAATTCAGAATATTTTAAGAACAAATCTATAAAAGAGGGGAATTGCAGTACATCAATGAATTTCATTCTCAGGAAAGCCTTCTTTCTGTGTATAAGAGACTGACAATATGATTTATATGCATGTCATTCTCATGCCCCAAATAGTAGCAATGCCAACATTCTATAGGTTTTAACTTTTTTTATAAACCCTGAATAATCAACACTTTGTTCAAAATCTTTTCATAAACAAGATGGAGTTTACATCAGTGAGTACTTCCAATAGCCACTGAACGGACTTCAGAACAAGGGAATTTTTTTGAAAGCACACAGTAGGAGTTATATAGGCTGGAAAGCTTTCATATCATGTGACTGAGAAGTGCATTTGCTTTTTTAAATGCAGTTAAAAAAAGAATAATTTATCTTTAATCTAGTAACCCAGCTGGACTGTCCTGGGTAAAACCCACAAAAACATTGAAACAAATTGGGGTTCTTTGTATTCACATTTTGTGGGTAACAATCTCCAAAACCACACTTGATACATTATAATACATTTTGAATTCAAGTCAAGTGGCCTTAAATATACTGTATAAACTGAAGTGAAATCTAGCTTTAATTAGGACATTTGCATATAGAATTACCATAATCAAATAAAACAGCAAATGAGAACAGTGAAGAAGTTGTTGAAAAAAAATAGGAACAATAATGTCCTTTGCTGATACTCCTGGCTCCCTTGCTTACAGATTTCTCTGCAGTTCATAGATGCGGGCTTTCTGCTTTTTAAGATTTTATACTAAAGTTATGTTTACATATGAATGCCATGAATTTAAGTAATCTGCTCTGATCTTTAAGCATGTAATTTTTCCTTGCATCAACTTCTCAGGCATTATCTTTCCTGCTAAAAGTGGCTGTGTTTTGTTTTAATTTATTTAATTTTTCTCTCCCCCCCCCCCTTTTTTTTTTGTCAAAAATAACTAAAATGCTCTTGCTGCGTTGCTTTTCCTAGGATTTTAAGGAAGCTCAGTTAAAACTGACAGGACTAGCATGGTTGCAATGCACATATGCCTTACAAAGATGCAGGTAAAATATTGCTTATTCTTGGGTAGTATCTTCACCAGGAGAAGAGATTCCTTCTTGTTGTATATTGAATGGTGCGAACTACTTAACTTCAACAAATCATTTCTCTTAACAGACAGAAACGTGACCTGTGGCAAACATCTATCTACAGCTGAAAACTTGTATGTTTTGCTTACTCATTTATTACTATTTGTTAATACATGAAATTCACAACCTGTGCCTTTTCTTTACTAGGATTTTGGTGTTTGATAGTTACCCTTTCTTAGCTGTGATAAGAAATGAACAGCCCTGTTTGTGCAGTACTGTGGAAATTAACAGCTTTGAGTCCATAGCCAGTTAGAAGACCTGTGCCTTGACATGTGGGCAAGGATGGGACATCTTTAGAGCAATTTTCTTCTCACAGTTCAAAGCACACTCTGGGCATATAACCTGATTTGTCTTACTAATAAAGAGAAGGAGGAGTGAAGAACTGCAAGGCAACCAACAATAATAATTTAATATAATTGTCATTGTTGGCACTGTGTCTGACCCAGTAAAGAATTTATGCATGTAGATCAGCAGATTTCACAGTTGTCCCTTGTGTGCTAATGTCTTGCTGTAAATAAGGCTGTGCACCACTGATGTCAGGGTCAGCTTCAGCTGGCTGCTGTATCAGACCTCTCTTCCTGCAGCCATCAGTCCCAGTACCTGCACACCTGCCTATCCCTGTGCCCCCAGGCACTCTGTCATGGGTCTGTTATTTCCCAAGCACTGCTCCAGAATCCCTCCTATTTTTAAAATTAAACCCCTTTCTCAAAATGGGTAATGTGCCTGATTTTTTTCCCCACAGCTTCTTCTCCCTCTCTTGCAGGTACCGCAATTACTGGGATTCCTTTTCTTCCCTCAGCTCTCACAGCCGCCTGAGCAGTGCTGCTGTGAAGCTCCACAGCCCCTTCTAATTCTTGTCTTATATTTGAAATAGGAAATATTTAGGATAGTTAGAATACTTAAAATCATGGGTCCCAGTTCAGGAAAGCACTTGATAACAGGAACACTATGCACATGCTTGGCATTCATCTTGGCCTCTTAAGAGCACTTTTTCAGATAGGTAAGTTCACCTGACTTTAGTTTACTAAGAGAAATTTTTCACTTCTGGGTTATAAGCAAAAAGGCAGGAATTCAAACACTGTACTTTTTCTTTGGCAAGCTCAGCGCTTCAGATTTCCTGTCTGCTTCTTTTTTATAGCCATCTCTATCCACTGTCTCTATTACTTTGATAAGTTATGGAAATAATGCACCTTGCAATGGGCTCTTTTGATTTTTCAGGATATCCCAAAAGACCAGAGACTGATGAATAAATGTAGCTCAACCAGCTAATTAAAATGTCACTTCATCTAGGCAGTGTTATCAAGAGTATAAACTATTCCTTTTTTTGTTTGGTTGGTTTCTTTACAGCTCTCATGACTGAAAAATGGTCTAAATTGGATTTACTATTTTTTAAAGCCCTCACAGTCAGTGTCACAATGACAGAAAAAGGACCACCTTTTCCATCTCAGCTACCATATTCTGGCTAAGAACATGAATTTTGGCACTTAATTATTTTCACCACTTTCCAAAATTATCTGTGCTAAAGATCTCTGAATACACAAGCAGATCTTTGTGTTCTGCTAACTGCATCAACTGGCTTGACAAGCTGGGATTTGCTTATCCCTGCACTAAAAATGTTGTGCAAATGATACATAAAACCACTGAGTAATGCATACAAGTTACTCAGCAGTGGCTCAAAATGTTCCACTATTTCTGTTTTTTCCCCCAGGGTTTTTGTATTCAATGGAAGTGGTGACCTAGGGCTATATTAAACAGGACTAAAAGCCTAGTGATGCTGTAATGCTTCAAGGTCTATTGTTGAAAAGAAACAAAGCATGGTAAGTTTGTTGTCCAGAACTGCTGTCTGGGAGATACATGGCAAATAACATCTCCTCTAACACCACAACTTGGGTTCTGCTATGAATTTCCTAGAGTGCAAACACAAAGTGTAAAGACCATGAACAAGAACAACTGGGAACACAGGAATGTTGCAGAGTTGCTCAGTGTGAGGGGGTTGGCTGTGGCAGGTTCAGGGCAATTATCCCTAACACCCAAATCCTCCTCCTTGGTGGAGGAGTCATGCCCTTCCAAGAAAGCAATGCTTGAGGAAAACGATCCTGCAAGCATCAGCTGGCAAAGATAAGAATCTGAAAGTGTCTGCAAATAAAATCTGCATATGCAACGTGTCCCTTGAGAAAGCTGCCACGAGGTTTAAAGCACCGCACAGGCTCTTGCACAGTCTGTGTAGGCTTGACCATAAGCTCCAGCAGTCCCATGACATTCCCAGTGAAGCAAGTCCAAATATGCTGGGGATCAGGAGGTTCATCTTCTATGGAGATTTCCCAGGACATGCCAAGGACCTGGATTCATTCTGTTGTCCTGCAAGATCCCACAGACTGAGTTACAACAACTGCTGGGCAGGGCTCTGGGGCATGGCAGGACCGCAGTGGGAATGCCGCGGCTGTCACTCTATCTGGGCAAGATTCGTGGCAATGGGGAGATGTGGCAGCAATGTGACAGAGCAGGCTGCCTCTCCCAGCCTTCCATCGCAGGAATGTAGTGTTACTTCACTTGAACCACTCCCAGAGAGACAGCGGGGGGCACCCAGTAGCTCCAGCTATACCGACCAGCTTGTCAGCTCCGAATGAACAATTGCCACAGTGGAAAAAGCAGCTGTTCTGACTCAGGAAAAGCGATAAAGTGAGGAATAGTACCTCCTTTTCAGTGTTTCCCCCCTGCTCTGTGCTGGGAGTAGGACTCACCCCACCAAGCCCTGAAATTCTGGTCTCCCAAACTTCCCCTGGGATGAAGACAAAGAACTAGTTTGCAATGAAGAGAAAAGATTGTGCTGCCATTACTTGCAGGATGCAATCAGAACCAGCTAGGCCTGTGTTTAAAGTAAACTCCTGACTTTGTTTTGCATTTGGTTTGGTAATGTCCCCGGGCTGCGCTCTGTCACTGGGCTGCATACTTGTGCTGTGATGAATGCAGCTCAGGCTTTGGAACCAAAAGCAGGGGCTTGTAGCACAACAGAGCTAAAAGAGCAGCTACTTCCAAATAACCAATGTGTGAATAGTTTCCTTCCATTCAAGGCATGAACAAGACGTTTTGATTCAATGTCTTGGTATGTTAAGCTGCCCTTGTCAGCAGTTAGAATACTTCATTAAAAGTCTTCATCTCATCTCAAAACCTTCTGAAAACAGAGAAATATATGTAAGTTACAATCATTGGTCTCCTTGCCTGGCTGGAGACCTGTTTCTGAAGTTAGCTCCTACTTTTATCTAAAGGAATGGTACTCTGTTGTGCAAAGTACATCCAACTAGAAAAAATGTAGGGAATTAAGGTTTCTTACAAACCATTCTGAGCTCTGCAAGATTTTATAGAGCGTTTTCTACAGGTTGACTAATATCAGGGAAGATGTGGAAGAGCACTGGCAACTGAGAACAGATATAAACACTACCATAAAAAGAGAAACTAACAGCCCCCGAATGAAAAGGACAGTGAATGGCTTTCCCATGAGTGTGTGTTTATTGATAAGCTCTGCCCACAGATTTAAAACTATTGAAAGCATGCCTGCTCACACTTCACAATAGGAGCAAAACACTTAGTGAGACTGATCAAAGGAGCTCTTTATTCTTACAGTGGTCCATCTTTCCTCTGATGGTAAAGATAATAGAATACACAAGACATTTCAGTAAATGAGAATAAATCACTCTGGTGGGGCTCTACACAGACTTTCTCAGCCTGAGTCATATTTAAACATGAAAGGCACACAGGACCTTTCCCCTCTCCCTTCCTTCCCCCCTCAACTGTCAATTTGAAATTTCCCAGATCCTGGGTTGGGTTTCATCCAGCTATAACCATTTTTTTTTTTATTGTTATTTGGCTATATAAGAAAGTAATTTGGCCAGATCCACATAATTCTTTTGGAATAGAATAGAATATTTACCAAAGTATTTTATTAGTCCAATATTTCAATCACTTCTAAAAAAAATAATGTTCTGTGGAAGTAAGATCGTGTTTGAAAAGAAGCTCTC
>JAOEHX010020928.1:0-30283 GCA_025448015.1 Bolborhynchus lineola | reverse complement strand
GCTGCCTGTCCTTGCTTCCACCTTTTATAAGCCTCTTTTTTCCTTCAAATTTTCCTCAGCAGCTCCTTATCCATCCATGGGGGTCTCCTGGCCCTCCTGCCACACTTCCTTCTAGTAGGGATGCATCGATCCTGAGCATGCAGCAGGTGATCCTTGAATATCAACCAAGAGTCTTGGGCCCCCCCTGCCCTCTAGGGATATATCCCATGGAACTTTATTAAACAGGTTTTTGAAGAGGCCAAAGATATCTATTTAATAGGCGTTAGAGCATCTTATGAAACAAGGATGATTCTGTTTTATCCTTTGTCAACCTGAGCAATATATTTACTGAAGTGGTAGCCACAGAATTCTGGATAACAGTTTAAACACAACACTATGAGGATATACAAAGTTTTAGGAAGATTCACAAATCTTGATCTCCACCAGTGCAAATTGTGATATCTGTATGCATTTACCAGGTGCTATTACATTTGTTTATCATTATAAATAGTCTTCAAAAGGTCAAATGAAAAGCTGTCGCATATTTCTTTTCAGGAGGGACTGGAAGTTCGGGGGTGGGGGTTAAGTTTGGAAACACAATTTGTGCATAGCATCAAATCTTTTTGCTTGATATTTCATCTCAGGTTGCTGTTTAAATAATAATGCAAACCAACAGGTAAGAAGATGTGGAGTTTGCAATATTTTGGAATTAAAAGTACAAAATGAACTTTCTAATATTCATAACCTTATCAGAACCTGCAATTTACTTCAGCATCAACAATATGATAATTCTTTGTTAGCCTGTCAATGATCAATGCATCTTGCTTTCTTAATATATTCACAATGTGTCCTGCATTGACTGGGATGACAGGTGTGTGGATTGAAGCATTATAATACTCTTTGATGTGCTGTTCAATTTTTTGTTATCAATCAAACATTCTACTTGATGTAGCTTTGACATCACTGAAATAACTGCAAATCTGGATGTTTTAATGTGTTTATGAAAAAGTTAGGAGGTATACTTTATGTTAGAGGTCTTTTTATATCATTGCAAAGAGAATTAGAGAGAGGATATCTATTTGCCAACATGTGCATGTTGCTGTGAGGGAAGGTTAAGTGCAACGACGCTGTTTGCTATTGATTCCTGTAATGTCTTTAATAGTTCATTTTTGTTTCCAGACAGAAATTCCCTGAGGGAAAAGATAATTGGCCAATACCAGACCATGTCAACTGATTCTTGAGGTTTGACTAATTGGCCAATTAGGAAATACTGTGTTTTGGTGGTAAGTTAATGAAAGTAGACATGTGAAGAGGAGTGAGGAACACAATGGCTACTGCCCAGTGGCTTATATTGCTAGAAATACCTCACAAAATGAAGCTTCCTACATTTGGGATGGGATTTATATGGTAAAATGTAGGTGTTTAAAACATCAGCATGGACCTTTGAGCAAGTCATCACTTTTACACCCCTTACAATTGATGGAAAACTTGTTTTAAGTAAAAAAATTAAATGCATGTCTCAATCTAATCTTAAGTAGATGTTAGCATGCAGACATATCAATTGATTCCTAATTCTGTTGATAATGGTGACTGCATCTTCACCAGCTGCAATGGAGCCTCAACAGCTAGTTGTTGGCCTGCATAATCAGCTAGGAGGACTCAGGTTTTCCAGGAGATCCAGGAGAAGCCAGGGGACCTGGAAAGTGTGTGGAGACCAGGCCAGGACAAGTTGTAGCTTTATTTCATTCCCTTACCTTGTTTGCCCTCTGCCATAAGCACATGGCATAAGCTAAAATTAGTTACCATCAAGTTTATTTCATACCATGGCATAAGGGTGATGGACCACAGCAGACGATCACCTTTTCATTACACGTTGGCTTGCACTGCACATGATCTTTCACTGAGTGGAAAATCAGTGCCAGTGCCTCCTATAAAAGATAAAATATCCACACAGGTGATATCTCTGCTTGGAACAACTGAAATAAAAGGAGCAGTAAAACTGTCACACATTGCATTCTCCTCATTATGCTACAGAAACAGCCCACATACCTCTATAGAAGATATATTCGGAAAGCTGTTGAGTCAGGTTTACAATTTAATTAAGGCAGAGACTAAATGAAAGGAGAACTATAATAAAATATTACCTACAAAGAATATACTCCTACTTCTTAATCACACTGCCAGGTCTGAAACACCATAGTGTGACAATGTTATGAAGTAAGACAATGCTAATGATGGAAGATGGAGGAAGACCCTATTGCATCCTGAATGAATATTTAAATAAATCAACAGTATATCTTCATGGGACTTCCCATCAAATCGACATTAATATTCCAGTTTGTTTGAAAACTATTCATAAGCATCTGGACATGCCTACTAAACATTAATGAAAGATTAATTAAAGACTTATGGAAGATTCTAGACTTCTGTTGTGATTTTTGCCTGGCTGCTAAAGCTTCATGACAATGAAAAAGAATTAAAAGGTTTAAAATTTCAAGGAAAGGAGGTTCAGGGGAGACCTGGTAACAGTCTTCCGATACCTAAAGAAGGCCTACAGGAAAGCTGGAGAGAGACATTTTACAAGAGTGTGTAGTGACAGGACAAGTGGAGTGGCTTTAAGCTGAGGGGAGATTTTGATTGGATATTAGGAAAATATCCTCTACTATGAGGATGGTGAGACATTGGCACAGGTTGACAAGGGAAGCTGTGGCTGCCTCATCAAGGCGAGGGTGGACAAGGGTTTGAGCAGCCTGGTCTACTGGAAGGTGTCTCTGCCCATGGTAGCGGGGTTGGAACTGAATGATTTTCAAGGTCCTTTCCAACCCAAATCATTCTGTGATTCTATGAGCTTGGTGTTCACCAAGAACCGTAAGTCCTTTGCTCAAAACTTCTTTGTAGCTGGACAGTCCTGAGCATATAGTGGTGCATGGGGTTGTTCCTTCCTATATTCAGGACTTTGTGTTTCCCCTTGAACTTTATGAGGCTTCTGTCAGTTCATTCTCCAGCTTGTATATATGTATATCCAGATCTGTTCCAGACAACATCCTAACTGCTTTATAAAAGTGTATACAAGCTGCAAGTGCCAATCAAAGCAACTCTCATTCATATTTCAGAAGCTCAGTTCAGTTATTTTGTAACATGGAGATGACTGGGCATATTTATAGATGAGCTCCTGAGGGAAGTAGGCAAATTAGGAATGGGCAGCTGTTAGGACCACGTGGCCATTGACATTGCTTTTAATATGTTAGTGTTCATTCTCTTTTGAATCTCACAGAAGAATAAAAATATTTGGTATGAAAATCATAAAAAAGGGCTTTACTGACCCATCAAGGTTTCTGATCATTGGTTATTGATTCAAAACTTCAGTTCTATGTGTCCAGAGAGTAGAAAAAAGACTGAATTTGTGCTATGGCACTTTCCTGCAAATACAACATGTACTATTAAACAAGAGTTGAAAATCTGTACTGAAAATGGTAAATATCTGCAAGTATACCTCTGTCTACAAAAACACTTTTGTCAATTTGACTGAGACCGCAAATCAGAGAGTGATTTAGTTTGGAAGAGACCTCAGGAGGTCATCTGGTTCAAGCTCTGATTGAAAGTAGGGCCAGCCTTTAAGTTAGATTGGGCCAAAGTTACACTAGAACTCATGGCCTTTTCCAGCTGAGTTCTAAGTACCTCCAAGGATGGAGTTTTTCAGCTTCCTTAGGTTGCTATTCCAGTCTTGAGCGCCATCATTGTAGGGATATTTTCCTTACATTAAAGCAAATTTTCCTTTTAATATTGCACCTCCCATCCATGGCTTCTTTAGTTTTTTCATTCCACAAAAATTAAAGCAGTGTCGGTTTGTACATTTCAGGTAACCATCAGCTGACATTGATTCTGTTGAATAGCGGAAGAACTCAGGTGGCAAGTCACACTTTTTACCACTTCAATTGGTTTTTTTTGGCTGTATACAGACCCTTTTCAGTTGAAGCAATTTCTACACTACAAGTTAGGGTTTTGCTTGGAAGAATTCAAGTACTATAATTAAAAACAACAGTTGATCTTAATGAATGTATCCAAAGTGTCAAGAAAAGTAGCACCTAATTTAATTTCTCCATGGACCTGACTGATCCCGTGTCTCTGCATAGCAATTTTACTGAAATCAATTTAGGCAGAATGGCAGATTATAATTTATTGATCTGACATTCATTTAGGTCTCTCATTTTTGTAAACATATTCCCTGGATCATAGAACTATAACTCTGTTAAATCATTTAAAAAACTCACTTGCCATTCCCTTATTTTCTTTTGTTTACCAAAGTTGACACACTACTTTCTTCTGTTTGGTGATGCTTCTTGTTCAAATCTTTACTTGTCCAACTACAGACACAGGGTTTAAATGAACCAGGGCAAACTATGTCAGACAGATGGCGATTTAAAAGACATTTTTAAAAGCTACTTGTGATAAAAAGGACAATAGCCTATAGAAATCATTTTCCTCTCTGAAAAATAGTTAACATTCATAAATAAAGCTGAGCTATATTGAAAATCTCATATTTAAGAAATAAAATATAGAAAGAGTGGAAAGACTATTAGAAGTTTAAGCAGGACTTAAAACAGATGGCAAAACCCAATTAAGTCAGAAAATAAAGCAAATGAGAAAAATGAGAATTAACTGCAAATGCTGAAAAAGAGAAGTAGCAGAGCTCTGACATGGAGCAATACAACACACTGTATAATATGTAACTGCTGGTAGATGGGAAGCACTTTAGCCAATTATGCAACTGTCTGTGTACTATTTTCCTTCATGTTTTCATCTTGCATTTTCCATAAACTGGTCACGTACTTTTGTACGTTCAGCTGATGTGTTTATCATGTTTCCTTTGTTCATTTGAAGATGTAACCATGGATTCATAAGGAGATGTTGATTGAAGGTCTGTGACAGGAATGCTCATATTTATGAACTGGGGCATAATTGAGCAACTAACATAGAAAAGATTTCCTGCTGAAATTTCTGTGTAGTACAAACCATGTGGTGCACCTTTCTTACATACACATTTGCTATTTGTGTATGTATACATACATCCTACCCCACAGAACTCGACCAAAGATCACCAATATAAGCTTCATTTACAGCCCGGTTTTCATTTAACAAAGCTGTAAATTTTCATGTGTAAGGCAAGTTTTCTAGTTCTGTAATTCACCTGTATATAAGCTTTATAAAAGATCGATCCTATTTTAGGATCCCTTTTGTCTAAGGCAGACTTACTGTAAAAGAAAAAAGAAGCGGGAAAGTCTGGGAGAATTAGGTCTGTAAAGACAGGTTTTTCATTGATCTAGAAAAGTCACACGTAGCGATTATTATGAGCTTGAGATTTTTGACTGATGCATTTTTATAGGATGCCATATTGCTCTCATTGCTTATCACCACCTCAAATGGATTCATTTGCTGTTTTTTTCTCATTAGGCATTCTCATTAGGCAAAACCTTCCTCAAAGAAGAACTGTTGTGTTCTAATCTCTTTTATCACACTTATTTCCAAGAACAAATGGGCACTTAGCCATCCACTGGCTGTGAAAATCAGATAATAGGGGGGTGCCAAACTAACTTTCTTTCACAGAGAGCACTTCCTGCAGCCAATTTGCATTATTTTGTTACCCATGCTAATAATTAATCATTACTTAAACAACCTCTTCTTTGTATTAGCAGGCTCACTGAGTAGAAAGTGTTACATTGTAATGTTACATCACAGAAGTATATGTGATATGTCATAAAATAAAGATGCCAAACAGAAGACAAGACAAAAAAAGGCATGAGCTAAATACTGCTACACACAATGGAGTTGAGAATAGGTAACTGAAAATTAATATCCATGCCTAACATTAATTACCCAGTGTAACTCTGAGTATTGACATACACATATCACATCAGCTATGGACATAATATCTCCTTATGGGTTAAAGGCTTTACAAGACATTTTCACTACTGCTTACAGAAAACTAGCAACGCAATATTATTTCCTGTTCTTTCAGGTCCATGTCTCTTCCTACATTAAAAATCTTCCTCATTTTTTCTCATTAGGCATTCTTTTTAGGCAAAAACTTCCTCAAAGAAGAACTGCTATGTTCTAACCACTTTCATCATACTTACTAACACACAGAGTGTTAGGCTTGCCAGTTGGTTTGTCAGTAAAACCAATGTGGTATGGCTGTGTCACAGTATATTCTAATGTACTGTTTTTTCACATATATACATCATCCCAGCCATCATGACACTTAAATTAGGGGCAGTTCCCTTTTCCAGTCAGGCTTGTCGCTCATGGGTAGGATGCAACACACCTGAAATTTGCTCACCAGTATGCAGGAGCTGAATCAGTCTCAAAGCTGGAAATTTGACTGAACTGTTTTGAACACCAGATTTCATGACAACATCCCAAAACACATCTCTTTTACTGCTTTTACCTCCTGTTGACTTTAACCTAACACGACAATGACAAATTTCTGTAAAGAAGCAGCCTGCACCATATAGGACTTGACAATTTACAGTCTATTTTTTTGATCTACCAAAAGTGCACATAAATCCCAGCATGACTATCTGGTGCTGCAGCAGGCTACTGAGCAGTGCTATGAGAGAAGGGTGGACTGTCTGTTCTGGAAGAGCCAGTTCTTGCAAATGAAACTCGCTGTTGTCTTCTTCCCATTAAAAGAAAACCAAACTACTAATATTTTCCCCACTAACAGGTCTGAGGTTGTTTGTGAAAGCTTGATGGAATCTTCCCAGAAACATCAGTGTTAATGAATTTCTATGAGATGCTAATTTTTTTTGTTGTATATCACATTATTGGCACACCTGTGGATATATTTTTAGCCCTAAAAGCTTTGGGAAAACTTGCATTTTAAAACTTGACAGAAGTGAACATTTAATAAAACAAATTGCTTCACTTGACTGGTTCAATTAATAAACATTTTGCTGTTTGCCATCTTTCTAGTGCCACTTATTTAAATTCTGAAAGGATCGTCAAATGACAGCAGTGTCTGCTAAATCCCATATGCTCAAATGTATGACAGAGCTGCTGCTCCACACGACCAAATGCCAGTAAAACCTTCTGTTCCAAGCCACTGACAAATGGCAAGCCATTCCAACCAAAATTTGCTCGTTTGTGCTCCCCATTGCTCTAGGTCTGCTTACCCACTCTTCTACTTATGCTATGCACTCTTCAGGAATGATATTTGTGATCTATGCCTGGGCTATGTGTTGCCCAGGGGAAACAGAACAGAAAACAAATCTTGGAGGTTTCATGATAGTACAATTAGTAGTATTAAGGGCAGGGCCAAGAACAGAAGTATGTCTCCAGGATCCTCCAGGATCTCATCAGGTGGATATCACCTCTTGCACTTCACTAGACCAAGAGGTCTATTTAATATACCAACATGGTTAGGGAATAACCACACTTCAAGTTCTTCCCGAAACAGGCCATTTCAAGTGGGATTTTTTGCCTTCTTTGTGTGAGATATGGACAAAGGAGTGGGGCTTTTATGATGACTTCCCTTCTGAGCATACTGTGACCACCTTTGCCTGCTACCACTGTAGTTAGCTCTTATGGCTTGATTTCCCCAAACTCCCATCCATCTTGTAATCTGATTGTAAAGCTTAGCCAGAAGCAAATATTGGTTTGATATAATATTTTCATCTTTTGAACTGTTTTGAATATATTTACATCAATTTAGAGCAAAGCGCAGTGGAGCAACTGCTTTGCTGCAGATTGTCCAGGTTTGGTTATCCTGCTATCATTCCATATTGAAAGAACCACAAAAGATGCAAATGACAGTCTCTTCCTGGAGGGCACTTTATTGTGGGAAAGAAACAGTGAAATGATTGTCATATGAATGAATACACAGACAGCATGCCATTTATTCCTGTATTCATATGGCAGGTTTACAGGAATTGTAGAGGAAATGGAACCTTCTAATAAAATCATGTTGGGTATTTCTTTTTGTAATAATCTAACAGGATGAAGAATCATTTGCTGTGAGTGCTGTTACTGTTAATTGGAGGAAGAGGGCAGTTAATTTCATGCATTTTTTTTTATTGGGAATTCACTTCATCTGTGAAATAATTTTACGTAAGAGTAGGTGGAATACAAACAGGCAAAACTGATTGTATGTGCATGTTGAAGAGCACCAATTAAAACCAGAAAGGATATTTTGTAAAAATAATACTTTATCGGCATAGTAAATCTTTCTGCTCCAATTCAAATAGAAACACATGCAATCTAGACTGTAATCAGAAAGCCTAGCACTCATGGCAAATATACCCAGCGGGTTGGGCTCTGCAGCCCTTTCTATTGATTTTTTTAATGATATTAAACCGAAGGAGAAGCTCTTCCCTCAGCGACTGAGTGCAGGTAACCCTGCCTGCTACTCCCTTGGGTTCCTGTGCATGCTGAGAAAGACTTAACTGTAGCAGAACAATGCTAATGCATTCATGTCAGCCAGCTGTAGTAACACATCCTTAAAGAGTACCTGACTGTAATAACTAACCAACAGTATATAAAAAACCTAGTTATTAACATTGCTAGAAATTGGTTCTTGCAGGTCCCAGGTGTGTATAGCCTAAGCTATATCTGTGTGAAGCCTGCAGCATGCAATGCATTGGAGCGTGGTCTTGGGTCATCAGCCATGAAAGGCCTATTTTGAACTGATTGTGGAGATCAGCTTTGGGAAGGAAGCTCATCCAACCTTGAGACTTGCAGTTTTAAAGAGGGCAGTGAAGTGTAACTCTTAGTTCAGAAGGCCTGAAGACAGATGACACTGCAATTTGTCACCTGGCTGTTAATCTGTTTCACCTTTTTCACCTCTGCAGGGATGTGCATGTAATACATTTATAGGTATTTTCAGACACCTGATAACCTTACTCCAGCACAATCTTATTTCTTCATATCAATTTGCTTGCCTCTGGAGATTACTGCATGAAGCTAGTAGACTCAAAACTCTGCATACCTGTTTAAGAAAGCTGATGCTGCAAACAATTTGCATGTTCACAGCTGTCATCAAGCAGAACCTTAACTTCTTTGGGACTTATTATTTTTTTATGAATGGATAAAAAAAAAAAAAACAACCTAAAACCCAACACACTTACAAAGAAAACTTTGAGAAAAGTCCAGGATCTAATGCCCTTAACTCTCTGTCCCTTTCTATATATTCTTTCACAGTAGTCAGAATTTCTTGTATTTGTCTACCTAAATCCTGCTCAGGCTTTCTCATCACTAAGTATCCTGAACCTTTTCTCAGTTCTTCTGCAGCAAAATTCTGAATGGCTGCAGGACCAGACTAAAGGAGTCTTACAGCATATTATTCCAATTACAACTGCTTTTTGATTTAACATAGCAGTTTTTTAAACATACCATATTCTTCCACAGCAGTCATACCACATCTGTAAAAACCCACCAATATTTCAGTAAAAAACCCCAACCACTCTTCTGTCTCCAAAGGAAGACATTTCATTCTAGAACTGCATTTTAGAAAGGGTGTGGCTTCTCAGTCACCTAGTAGGCAACCATCAGTTTCATGTCTCATAATGTTATTTATTAAGTTTACTATTAGAAACACTTTAACATTTACCTTGGAGGGAATGCTATTGACCATTTTTCACTTAAAGTTATTTTGAAGACTGTGGCTTTGTAAAATGTAAGTTTCTCACCCAGTTAAAAAACAAGATGAAAATATGATTTGTTTTGACATATTCCACCTATTGTTCAAGTTCTGTAAAAGCATTTGTGGAAAGAAAGACCCACAAAATAAGGTATATTGGCAGCTTGTCCTGCAGGGACCTGGTATTGACCAATGCACATGAAATGTTAATACTGCAAGAAACAATCATATACTCCCCAAAAGTCATATTCTTCTTGGGATATGAATTCTGCTAGTGCAACATTTGTGTACTACATATCTCTGCCATATTTAGAGTCATAGAATGGTGTGGGTTGCAAGGGACCCTTAAAGATTGTCTACTCCAACCCCCCTACCATGAGCAAAGGTTCAGTGTAAAGAAGTGTAAGCAACACAGATTTCAAAGTTAAATATTGACTTCAGTGTCAAGCCTAACTCCCCAAATCAGCTAAAGAGATCCCAGTTTAATTAAACTTGTTGCATCTACTTACTACTTCCTGTGTTCTTATTAATCAATTCAACGGTTCTTAATACTAAGCAAAAAATTGTATTATTCAAAGTTATTTTAGTGCATCATTTTATTACTATATACTCAAAACCAAACAAAATTACATTTTTTCACTTCTGTTCAGAGACTTATGGATTTTAATAATTTCTTGCTGCCATACCTGGAACACATACTTATGGTTTACTTTATGTTTTATTTATTTATTTTATTTATTTTTAGTTTACTTGATAGACACTACCTGTCCGAATTGTATTTTTATATGAGAAGGACAGTCTAAAGACTCAAGACTTACATGAGCCTGTGTTCGGGGTATTTTGAAATGTGATCATTATATTCGCTTGTGCTTTTCAAGTAACTTATTAATTCAAAACAGAAGTGAACAAATGCTCCCAGATAAATAAATCCACTGTTTTAAACCATCCCCAATTTATAAAAGATGTGCTAATCTGCAATTATTTTATATTCCAGTGAAAATGTTCTTCTTGCTGTGTTTAAGTCTATTCAATCACTTTAGGCTTCATCAGAATTTTACATGTAGAAATGAAAGCAGAATATGTCTCTGTAGATCAAAATGATAAAACTCAGCTTAAGATTATATCATATATTCATATATATTCTATTCATATATTATATGAAATTAGGAAACAGTACATGTGAATGGTCATGTAAGGGTTTGAGAGTCTATGCACTGGTAAGCTCTGTTTGTACTACACCAAACTGGTCCAAATGTGTTAATACCAAAATCCATTAATGGATTCTCCTGACAGGTCTATTTTTTTGGTGCTGAGAAGCATGAAGAGAATACAGCACTGGTGTGATATTGCATGGGAAGTCCTTCATAGGGGATGTGAAGTGAAAGATTTGTGTGCTTTGTTCCTATATATCTTGAATCAGTGCTTTTTGTAGTTGTGAGTAAAAACTAAGGGGTGAATTCTGAAGCCTTGTTTAATATCTTTCCCTAGGAAACATAATATCAGACTGGATGAAAAAAACTTAAGATGGAAGGACTTGATGTAGAATTATATATTATACACCCTTAATTGCAGACAATGAGGAAAAAGAAAAGGAAAAGAGAATGATTTTGCCAACTCTTTGTATTTTATTGCTTTAGTTAAAGTATTTTGTGGGTTTTGTTCTTTTTTTTTTTTTGTAATTTGATAGAAATCTCAACTGTCATTTAAAATTAAAATAAATTCTAGTCTTTAGGATGATGGGAAAAGCTTGAAAACATGATCCAAATAATTATCTGAAGACTCAATACCTTAAAAAAAATGGTAAAGAATACAAATTTCTTGTACCTTTGAAAATTATTTTGATTATGAGAATCTCATTCAGGGTTAGCAAATGCTTGGACTGGTAAAGGCCACATTTATTGAATTCTGCAGGTACAAGTAAAAACCACCTGAATAAACCAGGTTAAAGTGATTCATTGCAGGTCACATGAGGCAAAAATAGTAAATGAAAATTTAAAATATCTGTGCTTTTCATGAGAAATTGACAAAATAATTTCCTTGTCCTTCCCTGTTAACCAACAGTGGAAATAAACTGAGTTTTCTGCAGTGAAGTAAGGTATGTAGCTACTATATGTAGAGCAACTACTGAACTGGGCATTTTAAAAAATAAACTTGTGACATGCGGAAGTGTATCTTTCACCATTTTTATTCTATGATGTTAGTGGAAAAACTTTCTAAAATCAGTCTATTAAATGATATTAATCTTTTCCAGTGAACAGAAAGATATCCACACTCAGGAACAGACCAATAAACTTCTGGTGACAGTTGATCGAATGGTCTGAGTTTTCTGGAAGAGTGCTTTTCTGGTGAAGCCTATTTTGAAAGCTATATAAAGCAATTAAACTTAATTTTAGCATTAGCATGAGCCATGGAGCAGGTTCCTTGGAAAATTTCACTCCACTAAGCTGCTGAAACCTCAGAAAAATAGCAACCAGTCACAGTTGCTATACTGAACATTTCCCTGACTTACGAAAGTCTGCAGGGGGCATGTGATCACACACCTCACACTACTTACGGGCGCAACCACATTTGGTTGTCAGTTCTAATCATGTTGTTTTCTCCCTCTCCTGAATAGTACCATTTCAGAAAGGAACCTTATTTTGCTGCAAGCTGGTCTAAATTCAGGATCAGCCAGTCTTCTATACTACTAATTTGAGGAACTAAATAGCCTGAGAGAAACTGGTGAAGGGAGTACTCGTCACCTCTTTCTTCTTCTAGCCCAGTGATAACTACACTAGGCAGAAAGAGGAGGAATCAGCTGAAATCGTGATGGGTATTTGTAGATGCAAAGAAATGAGAGGGACAAGGGTACAGACAGTACTTCCTATTTTCTCCCTGTAATGCTGAGGATGACTCAACTACTTTCTTTAAAAAAAAAAAAACAAACAAAACTGTCTACCTCTTAGTAGTTCTGCTCTCAATTTCCATTTCATCTTCCATTATCCCGTGCTAAAACAAAGTCAGGTGAAATCCATTATAACTAAATTTCCACTGTTTGTCCAACCTCCTGGTGGAGTCAGCAGTCATGGGCAGCTTATGACTTGTAGATTGCCTGTTCTGAAAGAGCAGAGAGTTCAGAGGTGACTGTGTAGAGTTTTCTTTTTTCTTCTTATCTACTTATCCTTATCTACAGTTATCTGCTTGTTGTGGTATCTAAGTTGTCTGTTACCTAACATCACAGAGAGTTAGGTTCTTGTTTAAATGACACTATTTTAATGAATCCTGATCTGTCCATTCTACATGCCCTGTAGGGAAAGCTTTCTGACTCTGAACTGAATTCACCAAAGAAATACTTATTTCAGTGAGTAATCAATATCATTCTCCAAAAAGACTATGTATCTCTTTCTCTGACTGCTCATGTTATTAGATAGACTTATTCAAATTACAACCTCTTCCTTATTTATTCTGTCTTCAAAATTAGACTTATCTAACAAACATCCAAAATCTGAAGATATAATTTCAGACCCACCCAAAGGCATGTTCTTATAGACATGTTTCAGGTTAGCCACAAAAAACAGATGTACTGATTATGCACAAGCTGCCTTCCTGGAACAGAAGAGGGACAACAACCCTACTGTTTCTAGTTTGCTACTAATGGTTTAGTTAATCTGGGCCTCATAAGCTGCTGTCACCTATGTAATACTGGCACAGCTCCAGCATATAAAAAAAAACTAACTATTTTCAAGGCTTAATTTGCCAGAAAGATGATTATTGGTGATTAAGTTAATTTTCATAACTTCTGATTTGATTAATTAATATTAAGACATATTTGCTTGGCAGTATTTACCAGACCATCTGTACTTTATTGAATATCTTTCATTGATTTAGTTGGAAGACTGATGTTGTCTGAGCAGTTGAATTCTTAGCTGCCTGAACTTATTGTGTATACTATAATGGGAACAATAATTATTCCAAACAAGATGAGGAACCAAGATACTGCCAAAGCCTTTGTCAATGAATATTTTTAACTTTTACTTCCTGTACACTGTGTGCCTTCATTAATAGTCTTATGTGGACTTATTTGAAGGATTGCAGAGTTTTATATAAACTTCCCCTCACATTACAAATCTTCAGTCTGAAATTCTTACTAAATTCAGGACCATGGGCAAGAAAAATCATTATCTAAAATAAGTTGTACTTTTAAGCCAAGACTCATAATTTCAAGTATATTTTTCCCTTGTCAAAGTCTAAGTACACTTCTATCATGACTTCATTTTTTTTTAGGAAAAGATGTAAATTAATTTTAAAAAATAATTACTTTTCACTGGTGAGGGCTAGGTTTGTGAAGCTTACCTTTCCCATCCAGAAGAGACACTAAGCAATGTGTTTTCTACATCCGCCTTTCAGTTATCATTCCAAACAACCCTATTCCTTGTGGTTCATGTTTTGATGAGTTTGACTCTCAACATTTGAAAGACTGTTGAAAAGCGAAAGACAAAATGTTTTCTGTCTTATATGAGGATACATGCTTGCATGGTGGCTATTGTGGTTTAATTCCAGCCAACAGCTAAGCCTTACACAGCCATTTGCTCACTTGCCCTGGTGGGATGGAGAGGAAACTAGAAAGGTAAAAATGAGAAGGTTTGTGGGAAGAGATAAAGACAGTTTAATAGAAAATTAATAAGTAAAATTAAAAGAACATGTACAAGCAAAGAAGAACAAGGGATTAATTCATCAGTTCCTATAATCAAGCTGTCTCCAGGAAAGCAGTGCTCCATCATGGTTACCAGGGAAGACAAATGCTCCAAATGTTCCCCCCATTCCTGCTTCTTCCATAAAGCTGGTGTTGCTGAGCATGGCACTATATGGTCTGGAATATCCCTTTGGTCAATTGGGGTCAGCTGTCCAGCTATGTCCCCCCTCAGCTTCTTGTGCACCCCCAGCCTACTCACTGATGGGGTGGCGTGAGGAGCAGAAAAGGCATTGGCTCTGTGTATGCACTGCTCAACAGTAATGAAAACATCCCTGTGTTATCAACACTGTTTCCAGCACAAATCCAAAACACAGCACCACACTAGCTACTCTGAAGAACTGTTAGCCAAAACCAGCACAGTGGTTTACTGATGTTTACCTTGTGTAAACTGCTGCTGTTATACTAAAAACTTTGTTATAGAAAAAAAGCAGTACATCTTATGTGCAAAGCCAAGAATTCATAGTTGGCTTTAATTAATTAATTGCTGGTTTAATTCCACACCCGGAATACTGTGTTCTGTTTTGGTCCCCACCATGCAAGAGAGATGTGGACAGGCTGGAAAGGGTCCAGAGAAGAGCCACTAAAATGATCAAAGGACTGAAAAATTGCCCTGTGAGGAAAGCCTGAGAGAGCCTGGTCTACTCAGCACTGAGAAAAGAAGTCTCAAAGAGAACTTTATCACCATGTTCCCATGTATTTAAAGGGTGGTTACAAAGACTGATACTCTCTGTTTACAGGGTGTCATGTGGAAAAGACAAGGGGGTAATGGGTGCAAACTGCTCCCTGGGAGATTTGGTTTGGACACAACAGGAGAATTTTTCATGAGAACAATCAGCCATTGGAATTATCTCCACAGGGAAATGATGGACTCCCCAGCACTGGACACTTTGAAAATTCAGCTAGACAGAGTGCTGGGGCATCTTGTATAGGTCATGCTTTGCCAAGAAAGGTTGGACCAGGTGATCCCAGACTTCCCTTCTAACCCTGGTAATCTGTGATTCTTACAATTTTAACAATCAAATAAAAATAAACGCTTGTTACTGGCGCAGTGATGATGACAGTCGCAGAACAAATTATCTAATCAATCCAGGAAAGTCTTACTATAATACCATTAAAATTGTTATATACATTTTCCTAATACTTATCCATTTTCTGTGAAGTTTTGCTTAACCCTTCATTGTTCTTCTGCGACCTGAAGTCAATGACAGAAATTTTGCTAGAAAAAAAGGGAAGTAAGGTGGTTGCACCAAGTCCTCATTACCTCAAGTTCTTTGCCAGAGAACAGCAGTGCAGATGCTGGGAGTTTATTTATTCTCATCTTTGGGTTCAATTAAGGTAATTTTTATACGTCATATATGTTTCACATGCTATCTTCCTTTATTGGTCTACAGTGTCCCATTACATCTGAATTTATATTGCATATTTTAAGTATATTGGATATTTGTTCCTTATTAATTTTGTTATCTCTGAAAACTTTTCTTACTCAGGTCCTGAAGTCATATTCCTTTAACAGTCTATAACCAAATATTGATGAGTTCTTTATAACTGTAGAGCCTCTCTGCAGAGCCTGGTATAATCCATTATTTAGACTTTCAAAGCCCGTGTTATCCCTCCACACTTGCACACTGTACACATCATTATTCTTGAGACATAGACAGTTCACTCTAAAGAGATTAAGCAGTTGTTAACACTACCTGTCAGTTACAGATAACATATCCAAATTAGTTTGGCAATAGGCTTTGCACCACATAATTATACAAAGCAAACCAAAATAAGACGGGGAATCGCTGCCTGCTCAACACACAATTGCTGTAATCTAAACCAAAGCTCAAGGCATGGCCTAGACAAGCCCAGACAAGCCTAGACAAACTCCAGGTCTTGCAGCATTAAATTGAAGCCTGTAATCTTTTCTTTACTGGCAATGGCACCACTGGAGATGCTGGGTTACAAAATATTATGAAGATCCCCTATACACTAATGGGACTAGTGGCACCTCAGCAAAGCTGTGAGTGCTGTTTCAGCATGGGAGGAGAGGCAGCCTGCAGTGCAGGTGGCTGCATCTCCTGCTTGCTGAAACCATGTTTGCTGCTTGGAACATGAATTGCCATGTGCAAAAATATAGCGGCTCTGACCATTCCTGCCTGCCCTGTGTATGATCTATCCTTCCTCTTACTCTTTCAAAAAGACCATGTTTCATTTTTATGTCTACCAACAGGCACATAAGAGCAACACATGAGGAGATATATATTGTATTGGGAAGAGAGAGGAGAGATTTATGTCTTCACACAGTTTATATTCAACATGGATTGATCTCTGCATTGAGGGTATGTAAAGGATTTACTTCAACAGGATTCAGGTTCCTAACTATGTTAGTGTCTGTCTGAGTCTACATATATCACCTATATGCTGACTAAACTTATCCAGTGAGAACAAAGAAATTCCCCAGGGAATCTCTTGGGTATGGCTTCAGGGCATGCTTAGTTGGTAGTATCTGAAGGAATATTGTCCTGATGAATATGCTGTATAAACAGAGACAATAATTTCAAAACTGCCATGAGGATGGCCCTCAAAGTTAATGAAGACACTTTCTGGGCTGTGAAGTTCTGCCAATGAAACAGAAACATAAGATTTAGCAATGCTGGAATGCTGTGACAGCAACAGAAACCAAATATACACCTAATAAAATGTTCTTTTTCCACCTAGCACAGCTCTACATGGCCTGGATGGTTTACTGTGCGAAAAAAAATGCAGCCTTGAAAAGGTTAGGGAGAACTTTACCATTGACTAAATTCTCATCATGATGCCTGAGGATATATGTGGGTGAAAATCACTGTTTCATTTGAAGACAAGAGCCAAATTTCTTTCCTGTTATTAAAAAAATAGAGCCAGTCTTGGTCTAAGAAGAGCAACAGAAGGGAGATTTTTATGGTCTTTTTTGTCTGAAATTTCAGCTTGTAACAGTTGCAAGTTAAAATAATATCTTTTGAATATGACACCTTCCCCCTCTCTCCCCACAAATGGCTACCTTTTTGTTCACTGGGTTTTTAGAACTATTTTAAAAAATTGCTAAAAATGTGTAGGAGTGGAAGTATGGTTTACCATTAAAAATTCCTTCTCTATGAGCTTCAGTGAGCTCTGTTTACCACTTATGCTCAGGAGTTTCTGATTCTGAACAGAAAAGCCATAAAAAACAATTTACCCCTTTCTTCCTCATGCTATTCATACTATAAAAGGGCAATTACATTCATCATTATTTCTTGGACTAAATATATATCTGTACCTTGTAAATCTACTTTACATCTGAGGATTTTGCAATACACTGTAATTGAATTCACATTTACTGACATCTGTTAATGACCTTTCCTGTTCTTAATGTTACAGTGAAGTAAAATGCTTGTAAGTGGATGCAGAACACAGCAAAGTGACAGCCTCTTCTGCCTCTGCCATAAAGATATTTTGGGCAGTCTCGATGCTTCAGCAGACACTTAGGGCTCAGTAGATGTGTTCGCTGTAACACAATCCAAAGCATATCTTGTTTTTCCAACACTTCTACAGAGTTTCATTCTCCAGGAGGTCACTGCATTTCTGTGAGAGAATTACCCTGGTTTCCCAGGGTTTCCAGAGGAAACAAGTTTAATTTGGAAGGCAAGACAAGATCAGTTAAAGTTGGATTGAAAAGAGCTTCCAAGGTCAGACTTGCCTAAGAGACACTGGTGACTCTGTCTACTTAACAAATGTTCATTAAAGTGTCCCAAGGTTCAGAAAGAAAATGCAGGACATGGGCAATTCTCACAGCTTTTATACCCCCACTTTCATGTACCGCAGCTGCAGGACAAAAAGTGCTGTGTCTGAATTTCCATTTCCTGAGCTGGGAATTTCCATTTCCCCATCATTGTACTGACTGATAAAGTATCATAGTTCTTTTCAGAGTAAGAATAAAGGCAACTGCAAGTGATTTCACTAATAAGCACAGTGGGTTTGTGGGGTGCAACACAGTTAATAGCAACTATAAATTTATACTGTATCAACAAACGTTCCATGATCAACTGGGAATAAAAATCCAGAGTCCAAAAATTTCACAGATAACTTGAGAGCCAGAGTAAGAAAATGTGAAAGCAGTTGCCGATACTTAACACAGGATTCCCAACAACATATTTTATTTATTGTCCTTATCTCCAGTATTTTGCTTTGTCTACCTGTCATCTCCCATTTATTTAAAGATCAAACCCCTTGGAAGGAAGAAAGAAAACACCATATTTTTCTCTTTATGACACCACACCCCATGCACACTTCAAACAAACTTTCCTGTCCTCAGAAACTTTGCCTGTTATCTAGAAAGATGAAGAAGTAACAGGTGATGAGTTTTTATGTAATTTCTCCTGGCTTGCTTTTAGTTTCTCAAATACACCCATTCAGGGTAGTGGTAACAGTTGAAAACCCCTCCTCTTTACCACTCCTATGCATGTTTCTCAGATGAGTTTCAAGTTTCAATTCCCGTAAACAGCTCAGTGATCATATTTTCCTGTCAACTCCCCCCCAGGCCTGGAGCCAGTGCTGGGCTTAATGACTTCATTTCCCAACATTTTCAGTATCAAGACTTTTATAAGCAAAAATAAATCAAAAACTAAATGTACAAAAGTCTACAGAACTGTCTCACACTGTTGTGTGGCTCAGGAGAAGAAAGAATGCACTTCAGAAAGCTGTTTATGCTTATATGATGAGCTGACCCATATAGGTTAGTATATATCTACGTTGCTTTATCTATATACTAATACCACTTACCTTCACACCGTCTGTAAGGTATAAATACAGATGTGAAGAGAAGTTGCATCTATTTTCTACTTTTACCTGACTTATTTGATAAATAAATTTACGTGTCTGCATTTATCTTCATCTGTATTAATGTGTGCTATAATACTCCTCTTGTTCTCTGCATTTCTATCTTTATGGGACTTGCATTCAAAAATGTTTTGTACTTGTTTGATTTGAGCTACTTTGTTCAAAACAAAGCAAAATTGAGCAATGTTCGAATTCATGGTATAGCACGAATTTAGAAGTGATCTCCTAAGTGGGATAAAAGCCCTTCAAATCATCACCTTAACCAAGGAGTCAGATTGGAATGAGCATTTTGAAGTAATGGCAATGACTTTAAAACATAGAGTTTAATCCCCTGCATTGAATGCTGGTAAAATCATATTTATTATACTGAACTACAAAGGTTACAGGGGTTCCACTGGGCATCAGGACAAAATTGGATTTGATATTACAGCTAACAATATGTCCCAGAAGGCAAATGTTGTGACAATGAACTGTGAAAGGGCAAACTCTAAATGCTGATGGAAAAGGTTAACAGCATGCTGAAGAATGTAATACAAAAGGAACACTCTATACTCTATAAACTCGACATAAAAAGTATGCAAGGAGCAATTTCAAAGATGATGAACACCAGGAGAAAAAAGGAAGCTGTAGTGGATTAGCCCAAACTGGCAACTGAGTACTATATAGCTAGTTGCTTGTTCCCTTCTCCACCCCAGTGGGATAAGGATAAGAAATGGAAAAAGGCAACCACCATAGTTTGAAATAGGAATAGTTTAGGAATGAAATAAATTAAAATATAATAAAAATAATAGTAATAATAATGGTAATGAATCAAAGTCGGGTAGCAAAAAAAAAAGAGAGAGGAATAAAGCCTAAGAAACACAACTGATGCACAGCAGTGCTCACCACCACCTGTCTGATATGTAGCCCGACCTGAGCAGTGGTGGGTCCCCACCAGCCAGCTACCCCCATATATTGAGTACCATATGCTATGGTACGGAATAACTCTTTGGCGGCTCGGATCAGGTGTCCTGTCTCTGCTCCTTCCCAGCTTCTCATGCCCCTTCTCACTGGCAGAGCATGAGAGAATCAGAATCCTTTGATTAGGATAAGAACTACTTAGCAACAACTAAAACATCAGTATGTTACCAATGTTATTCTGATACTAAATCTGAAACACAGCACTGTACAGTTACTAGGAAGAAAATTTACTCTATCCCAGATGAAACCAAGACAAGCCTGCATTATTTATCAGAAAAAATGAGCATATTTTCTGAGGCTAAAGAAGCCTTCTTAAAAAACATATGGGAATCTTGTGTAAATAACACAATATAAGACATATCTTGTCCAAATAAGATAGATGCCTGGTCTGGTATAAATTGGAAATAAGGAAAGCTGAGGGAAGTGTGGAAAAGCAGCAAAGTAAATAATACCACTGAGATGTTATCCATAACTGAATAAGAAAAGAAAGAAGTACAGGTCCCAAAAAACTAATGACAAGAGAAGGGTCATAGTTGAGATTAAAGAAAAAGCAAAGGAATTTAGTGTTCTTTTTAACCAATCTTTACAGTAAATAAAGGACAGGGAAATTTTTGCACCAAATTTCTTTTTGTATGCTTCTTCCATAACTTTGAAGTCTATGAAGGAGAAAATTAGAACTTACAAGATCTGAAGGGCAGTAGCAAATAAACTGCCATAGCTGCATTTCATTTGAGATCAGAATGAAATTAAGTGTGAAAAAGGTGACATATGTATGTGCCTCCTACTTTCCTTCTGCAAGAGAACTGCTCTCCAATGCAAGAGAAGCAGAATTTTGTCTCTTGGTCCCTGCATTTCCATGGCATTTATTCTTTTACCCTGATGGCTTTTTGTCACCTCTTTTTGAGGCTTTAAACAATTGCTTCTGCCTCTAGAAATGTATAGGGTGTTCATAAATCTTCCTAATCTCCCACCTTTCTCACTCTCACCTTTCTTGTTCATCTTGTCCATCCAGTGTTTTTTGCCGGCTTCAAAGCCATTCCTTTCTAACAAGCTTCTTCCTTTGTAAATTCCAATTAAGAAACCTGTGGTTTCTTCTTATTCTTCTACTAGAAATCTGCATTGGTTATTTAGGTGTATAAACTCTCAACAAAAGGGGCTATGTCTCCTCATAGAAAAGCTGCCTGGCAAAAGAAAGGAGGATGATACTGTAGACAGGTAAAAAGCACTATGAATATTAAGAGAATTACAGGATGCATTTGTTTTCAATTTTCATGTTTTATGTAAGTGAGAATAATTTTCTAGCTTTAGTCATACTGAGCATCCAACTTTATCTTCTTCAGTAGTCAGCACAGGTATTAGTTGTAGACAGTTGAGCACACCCCAAAAGAGGTAGCTGAAAAAGGTATATTATTGAGTAAGGTTGATTTTTTTGCTTGTGTTGTGGTGTCAGTGCATAGTGTACAGTCCATGGGAATAAAGTGTAAAGTAAATACAGATCTTTATGTTGATTTTTAATGAAGCTATTAAGAAAAAATCCACATAATTGTTTTGACATTTCACTAAAACTAGAATGACTCCAAAAGGAAAGCAAAGCTGTTTGGGTTTGGGGAAGATTTATTTCCTGAGTTTGAACCATTTATTTAACCCTGATTTAAAACAAACAAGAAAAACAATATATGCTTGTTTTCATACTTTTTTCTTCATTTCATAGATATCAGGGATCTAATTCAGATTTGAGAAGTACCCTTGTGGGAAACAAATGAAGTGACAGCAGAGTGGGAGGAATAAGAGTTGTTATCCAAAATGTTCTTGACACCATCACACCCCTTCAAGTGTTTGTTAAATAATATATTAATAGTACATACAGCCTGGGAAAACGTCATTCTGAACAGATGCTGTGGAGAAGGCAAATGTTGTGATCACTGTGCTAACACAACAGGCTGGGTCCTAACCATGGGCTTGGCAGCAAAATCTGTTCACTCCCAATTAATATTACTTTGTCTGCAGCCCCAGTATCATTATGGTTCCAAGTACAGCATTATGAGAAGCACAACTTTAGCAAGAGCAGCTGTTTCTGTATGCAACATTCATCAGTGTGCTCTCTTTTGCTCTGGTAGATTGTTGAGTTATATTGCAAAATGGCCAAACCCTAAATACCCAAACTCTTTAATGACCTTAATATCTGGTCTCAGGCAAATATCAGTAATGATCTGTGTTTAGCTCATGTGTCCATAAAAATTATTGGTCTAGATGTTTCATGTGAAGTACGAGAGCTGACTCTGAAAAGCCATCGGTCTGAGGTATGAAATTTCCCCACTCATTAGAATAGGGCATAATGCTTCACTGAACATTAGTCTTGTTAGAAGTTTAGACAAGAACAAAGAACAAAGATTGGCATTAACCCTTTGTTAACATAGCTAGAACTGTTTGCGCCAGACTCACACACATCGACATCTTCAGGCAAGTGTGATGAAAAGAATGGCCAGCCCTCTTTCGGCTTGGATCAGAGGCATGGCACATGAGAACTGTGAATGATCCCAACAGATGGATCAGAACTATAAAAACAGTGTGCCCTACATGTTTGGATTGGTTTTATGCAGGTGATCTTAGAGTTCAGTTGCTGGTGAGAGATGAAATTTTCAGCAGCAAAGAAGAAGAAAGCTTACTAAGACAGTGTGTTAGCCAATGTATATAGGGTGAGAGAAAAGGTTAGAGGTTATCTCTAAGCAAATGGATGCATTTTTAATTCTTTTCACTTCTATAAAGCTTTGTAGATGTGTCTGGGTTTGATTTAGTAAATGTGTCCCTCTTTCACCTTCTCTGGCTTGAATTAAGTATGATTTTCAGGGTCACTGTAATTGACTACAACCAGGGCACTTTGTATCTCCAGTTGTGGTGGTTGGAGACTAGGAGGTATACAGCTCCTGCCTCTGTCACTGATCCGCATCGTAGAATCATATACATTTAAACTGCACAGGCTATTTTGGGAAATGGAAATCCGTTGGCCTTGGAGAGTTTCTTCCAGTGAACACTGACAACCAGAAGACTATTTTGAAATTCACTCAGCAAGATAGTGGGAAGCACACCTCAAACAGTGGTTTCAAGGGAGGCTGTGTTGCCAGTTAATTTATAGTTTAGATTTCTGGAGTGAAAAGAGGCCAGGAAAGCCTATGTAGGTAAAAATTGGCTGGTTTACTTTCAAAAATATATAGCCAATATAACCAGGAGGTTTATTGAGTGAATTTCAATGTAAGATCTCATAGGCTGCTTCAGGCAATCTTCATTACAGCTTTCCAGTCTAACCATAGTGAGTCAGCCCTGGCAAAGGGACAAACTCCCACATAGCTGCTCACTCACACTCGTCTGCAGGACAGGGGAGAAAATAGGATGGCTTCAGTTAGTCCAGAGGAGGCCTCCTTCGAAGACAGGCTGAAAGAGCTGGAATTGTTCAGCCTGGAGAAGGAAAGGCTCCAGGAAGACCTTATAACAGTCTTTCAATACTTAAAGGGGCCCTACAAGAAATCTGTAGAGGGGCTTTTTACAGGGACATGTAATGACAGGGCAAGGGGAAATGGTTTGCACTGACAGAGGGGAGAATTAGATTAGATACTAGGAAAAAATTCTTCATTATGAGGGTGTCGGGAGGGGTGTCTCTGCTCCCACAGGGTCTCTGCAGGGCTGAGGGGATCTCTGCTCCAGGCCTGCAGCACCTCCTGCCCTCCTCCTCCTCTGCCCTCCCTTGGGGTCTCACTGCTGCTGCTTCCTTCTTAGCTTCCTCCTCTGCCTGTGCTGCCTTTGAATGTGCACAGTGGTATCTCTCAGTATTTGTAACAGATCCCTTTCCACAAACTGATCATTACTGCATTGCTATTCTTGCTTTAATCACGAAGCACCAGGAGATTCAAGCTTATAATCTTCAAAAACCATACCTAGCTGTGTCAGCTGATGATTGAGTTTCTTTTTACCAACACAAGCATATTAGTAAAAACCCTTTATAGACCTTGAAAAATGGTTTACATTAGTATTTTGGTCTTTTTCATTACTGTTGCATATGGTGTGATAGCTCCTACACCAGAAAGTACTGATACAGACCTTCTTCTTAATGCTGACAGTGAAACACTCGCATCACCTAGGGGGTGATCTCTCCCCACCTCAGTTCTACCCCAGATCACTGGCATCTTCCTTCCAGTTCTTCTCCATCCAGATAGCTCCCAGTGTGATACCTCGTTATGGACTAACTTTTCTGATTTCCCCCCTCATCTTGAAAGCAGACCTCAAGACAGACCACATTTCCTCTTAGGTATAAAACAGCAAAGCCTTGTGGTGATTGGTTGTTTAAGTAGTTCTAGGGGTAATACAGTAAAGGAAGGGCTTAGCACTTGCATTTAGTTACATTCTTTTTAACACATCAAACGCCTTTGTCAATAAGACCATTTTAATTTCTTCCCATTGCTTCCCTTGTGTAACAGACAAACACCTTCTGGCAGAAAACGATTTCAGATCCTCTTGACAACAATAAAGGTTTTATATCCATAAAAAGAATAAAATGTCAGTAGATAGATTGGAAAGAAAAATACTATTTAGTAGCCTAAATCAAAGCTTAGTCAAAACATCCCTGTGGAAAGACTGCAAGAGAAAAAGCAAGTACTTATGAAGACCATCAAAGCAAAGGTTCGGGATATCAAATTTAGGTGATTTCTTTGGAAAGAGAATGAAGTTACATAATCCTCCACACATAAACAAACACCTCCATAGTCTTATATAAGCTTGTTTTAGATCTAAAAACATAGAAAAAGAAGATAATCTTAAAATGGCATTTTAGCTTTTGTTAGCATTTTTACTTCTCTTTCTTTACATCTGTGCTGCTTCTCTGTGTGTAAGATTTTCTATTTTATTGCTTGTTGATGTACAATTTTTCTGTCTGAGGTCTTTCACACAGAGAACACAAAAGAAGGATTTTATGTGATTGTGACTTCAGAGAGGAAGTCATCAATGTATTGAGGAGAAGAGTTAAACATCACTTGAACAGAAGTGAGAAATCTGTCTGGTGTTTATGTGCTGCAGAGTGACCACTGTTTCTCAACCCTATTCCTTGAGCAAGGTAGAAACAAAGAGCAATTCAGTCATGCACTGGAAATAGCTCTGCTTTCCCCTAACCTTTCTGACAGTGCAATAATAACACACTGTGGAAGAGCACATGTTGCTAAGGGATATTTAGACCTAACAGTAAAGTTTAGGTCATTTTCCCACTGCAAAGTACAATGTAGCATATTCTACAATCACACATCAGAGCTGTCAGCTACTCTGACTCTTCTGATTGACTCTCTATGAGTCCAAGAGTCGCTTGACATGGCTCCAGCCAAAGAAGTCTGGTGTCAAGCATACAAATGGCCTCACTAGGGACTTCACATGCCAACCACTATGAAATAGATATTCTTCATAAACTCAGATTAAAAGATGCAAACATAAACCCCTTTTTGAAAGAGCCGATATACAGCAGACAATGCAAGAAGTCATTAGATCTTAAAGCACAGTTATAAAAACATGGGGTTTTTTTCCCCCAGAATGTTTAACCATTTTAATGGTAGCTGCCACTAATTGAAATATTTTACATTGCATCTGTTCTGCTTGGTATTCAAGCCCAGAGAAGGTGGAAACAAGACTGTCAAGACAGTGCACTGTTCAATCTTTACTCTCAAAATACTGTTGTAATACACTGACTCTTTCTCTACATCCTTTGCTGTAATCACAATTTGTCTTCCACCTGTGGAAACTCTGTATCCCAATGTGTTGCTCCTCACATGCAAAGTTAGAAGTGTGTCTGTGCGTTACCAACCATTAATTCCAACTTTTTATTATCTTATTTTTAACTTTCTGGGCACCTAGGGAAGTTCCTGCAAAGGCTGTCCTTTCATACCTCAGCACGATCCAAAAACTTCTCTGTATAGTGGAGGCATTTTGATGTTTCTGATCAGCCTTTCTGATTCTGAGATTTGCCTTAGTAATACGATAAATTAAATCTCTTAAGTGCCTTCTCACATCTATCATAAACTTCTCATTGGTTTGCTCACATCCTGTAACTGAAGCTTAATGGGATGTATATTTTACCATCTCCACATCTGTCTTCTAACGGTATTTCCAATAGGGAATTAAAATCCATTCACAGCTTCCAATAACTAGCTCATGCTAATGTCTGTCTCTGGCCTCAAGCAGCCTAGTTTTGCCTTGTGTGAATCTTCTTCAATGTGAAGTTTATACAGTGTTCTTATTTTACTTCAGTCTGTGCAAATGTACAGCTTCCTTGTCCTTCAGTAGATACATTTCTGCTTATCTGGTTTGTGAACCCAATAATGATGCTAAAAGGACTCATTTTCTTCTGTTGATTTACTGTGGACCATAATCATGAGTAAATATTGCACTGAGTGAAGAGCAACCTAGAGGATCCCTGGAACACAGGTAGAACTTTCCTGGTAGCTAGTTAAGAGCTCTTGTAAAAGTTCATAATACATTGTTTGAGCTCAGTATTTTTCCTTTTTTTGTCATTTTCTATTTCTGACTGAATAGCCTGTCCCAGATTTAGCGCTGGTTAAGCTGATTCAACTTTTAGCTGAAATTGGCTGTATGTTAACAGAGTCAGCAGAAATTTTAGCATTCATCCTTTCTTTGGCATTTTACTTTGAATTTGCATTACCAAAGTACTTTTATGATTGGTCATGATATAAGGCTATGATTGCCTTATTGCTTTTTTCGATGATACAGAGTTGAGGTACCCTCTGTACTGGACTCACAACTGATGTTTCTAACACTGAGCTCTTTCTGATGTCTCTGTTTGCATCTCATCCTGACGTAAACTGCATAAAGCATAATGCCTATTTCTGTTGTTGTAGTATACATAAAATAGAATACTTATTCAGGTAAAATTATTTCCTAAAAATTGCTGCCTACTTTCTTCATATAAAATGTTATTAATCAGTCTTTAGCATTACAAAAGTTGCAAAATGTTGTTTCTGACTTCCATTGTAAGCTATTTCCTGCACTATTCCCAAAATCTTTTGTTGAATTCCTTGCACTCTTATGGGTTTCTGCTGCTGCTATCAATTAGCCTCATTTCAGGTTTCTACTCTTAGGGCAGGCAAATGCCTTCCCCATTTTCACAAATCATTTGAAATATGAGCTTTATTCCTGCTTTTGCATATACACATGGGTTTCAGGAAAGGTGGTTTTACTAAAACCTTTTATCTGTTCCACTAAACACTCTGGAATCTGATTATATATTGATATCTTCTTCAGTTCTCTCAGATTTAATATTTGACATCTTGTGATGTCTTATGGATTCACAAGTGCTATTGGAAATTTCTAAGAAGTTATCTGAATATCAGGGTAAGAAAACTTTGCTACTGTTTGAAGTGCTGGATTCTAATTTTTCATCATGTTGGCACCATATATGGGATTCAACAAAAGTGAGAAGAAACCAAAGGACAAATTCTGTCTGTCTATTCTTCCTTCCCTACAACATCTTTGACACACACTTTATAAAGTATTGTTCCCCAAGGATATAGTTGCAGTGAATGACCAGAAATACTGTGCTATACAGGCATTAACCCATATTTCAGACTACTAAGAGCATTGAGTAACAATCTTTGTGATTTTACTGGGACTATCACTTCCAGCTGTGTGAAGTCTACGTTTAGACCACAAGAGCCTGATAGCCACAACCGGCTTTTGAGGTGCTGGTCTGCTCCCCAGAAACATTCCATCCACATTGTGGGGCATACAACAAACTCTCAGCATGCTCTCCATATCTCAGAGAAAGGAGAATGTGTCTCACAAGCCAGGTGGGAGCCTGAGTAGTCCTTGATTTGGGCTGTTTGGTCATAAGGATTCTGGTGAAACCCTGTAACGTGGCATGCTTTTTCCCTCTACTGCTGAAGAGGGACACAGTGCCATGAAGGCAGGGATGGTTACTTGTAACAGGGCTGATTACTGGAAATCTGACTGCTGCACTGGATTTCCCCAGGGTTTCTGTTTCAGTGGAGTAGTGTTTTGTCTTATACCAAACCACTTTCCCCTAATGGTGGTGGTCTGTCTCTGGCAATGCATCTGGGCAAGGGTGTTTCTCCCATTACTGCTTTTTGTCCTCTCCTGGAGTAATAGACTCCCTCTCACATGACACAGACTTCACTGTATGGAGTACAAGCAGTTCCTATTTTCGGACTTTCCTCCGAAACAGAGAACATGAGAACTTTACTTTTTTTTTAACGGGAGTTGAAATTGTGATACTGTCACAGGCCAAAGTATTTACACATCAGGTTTATTTTCCTGTGCCAAAACTTAAGGTTTAATCCAGCTCTGACTCATGGAAACATTCCAGAGCAGAATTAAGTTCCTTTTCTGGTGGACTCTATTTATTTTTTTTGTTTGTTTATTCTTTTGAATAAAAGATGATGAAACAGAACTATAATGATGACATGATTCTTTCTCATCAGAGAATTAGAATAACGAGGGGTTTTAACCTATATAAAACTTTGAGACATCTATTCATATTCCCCTGACTTTCAGATTGATGCAGGATAATGTAGTATCTTACCCTGTATCCTCCCATCCTGGTTTTAAGTATTGAGAAGGCAGGAAAAATACATGCAATAATTAGGCTATTTTCAGAAGCTTAAAATTGGAAACTGAGGCCTAGAAACAAGAACCAAATTGGTCTCAACATTCAGTGACAGAACACAGTTGAGACTCCCAGGGACAAATTCAACCAAAATAAAAGCCTCATGTTTAACAGGTCCTTTACAAGCATTGTCCTGACATTTTCTGATTTGCTAAAATCCATGTTCCATCTGACGTGAATTCTATGGGAATGGAGAATTTAGTTTTAACAGCTCAAACACTCTGCTAATTACTTGCTTAGTGAAGGAGAAGTGGAAATGGTAAAGAAGTGGGGATGGATGGATGATGAGGAAGATTTGAAAGCTTGTGGTGCAGTGGGTTGGAATTACAAAGCTCAAGTTTTATTCTGGTCACATGTGGCTTAACCCCAGCTGGCAGCTAAGCAAATAGCCATTCACTCCCCTCCTCAGCAGGATAAGGGCAAGAGAGCTGGAAGAGTAGAAGTAGGAGAACTCATGGGTTCAGATAAGAACAGTTTAATAATGGAAACAAAATGTAATAATAATAACCAAAAGGAAAATAGCAAAGAGAGAGAAATAAAGAATGACAGGTGTGGAAAGTTAAAACAATAGTTCACCACCAACCAACTGATGCCCAGCCAGTCACCAAGCAGTGTTCCCCTGCCACACTTCCCCTTTGTTTTATTTTTGAGCATGGCATCATCTGGTCTAGAATATCCCTTGGATCAGTTGGGGTTAGCTATCCTGGCTGCATCCCCTCTCAGCTTCTTGTGCACCCTCAGCCTACTCACTGATGGAGTGAGGAGGAGAAAAGGCCTTGGCTCTGAATAAGCGCTGCTCAGAAGTAATGAAAACATTCCTGTGTTATAAACACTTTTCAGCACAGATTCAAAACATAGCACCATACAAGCTGCTATGAAGAAAATTAACTCTACCCCCGTCAAAACCTGCACATCAGAGGCTCAAAGATATGTGATTAAAGAAATATGTTTCCATTCTCAGATGACTTAAAAGTTTTGCATTGCAGTTGCTTAAATATTTGCACTGTTTTGAAAAGTTTTATGTGCACAAACCTGCCCATTATAACAAATGAAACACTTGTTTACTGTTTTCTCCATTATTTCCAAGGGCAAGAAGTTTAGAATTGAAAATATCTGCTTGAGGTTCCTTTCCACTACAACTTGTTATACAGTCTCTCATATATGGACCTGCATTTCTCTTAGAAGAATCTTTCCTCTTTTCATGAATTATGTACGGAGTTGGAAGAAATTTCTGTCCATAAAGATCTTTCTTTCCTTTCCCTTCATTCTTGTGCTCTCTGTTTATCAGTCTGTCTCATCTTTTTGATGGCTTACTGCCTTCCTTTTGAAGTTGTTTGTGTCTTTGAACAATACAGGAATCCACTGCTATAGATACCATTTTTAGAATGTGATGGGTTCAGCAGTAGCAGTCATTTTTTCTCCTTCTCAGTAGCTGGTGCAGTGCTGTGGTTTTGACTTTCGGCCTGGG
>JAOEHX010020927.1:0-20793 GCA_025448015.1 Bolborhynchus lineola | reverse complement strand
CTAAGTTCCGGCAAAATCTAGGAAACTAACTCTTGAACTAGGTGACACCTCTAATCCAGCCCTCTTAATTACTGTGATTACAGTCTAGCCCCTAAAAAAGCCCAAAATTAAAATGACCGTGGTTGGTTTCCATTGTATGATTGTAGGTACTGGAGATGTTTTACAGGTATAAAAAGGGTGGGTGGGAAAGGTATGAAAATGACTGCAACACACTCACATTTGTGCTTCTGCAAATCTCCCCGTAGCTGATTTTGCGTGGCAGTAGGTATTTCATCAGATTACACTCTCAATTTCCACTCAAGAATTACTTGCTTAGAAGTGTATCTTGGGTTTCTGAATGATATTTAGAACTCTTAACAATCACATAGTAATTGGCTTTAAAGGGCACTCTACATTATTTCAGTGGAGATTTTTAAAGATCCTAATGAGTCTCATTTTCTTTTATAGGAGTCTTTTGGCATTTGTGGGAAGGAGAAATGCCTTAAGGTATAATACGCAGAGCAGCAGAATTCAAAAAATAAATTCATCTCATTTGTTGTCTTTTCCAGGATAAAGTTCTCCACAATATTATGCCCATTTTTACATTCATGGGAGCAAATGTCTTACGTCTGGATGATACTTACACATTCCAAGTAATTAATAAGACAGTGCAGATGGTTATTCCAGCTCTTATACAGGTAAATCTGTCTATGTGATGCAAAAGAGTCAAAAAAGTGAACAATATGATTAAGTGGTTTAGAGTATCAGTGGTAGAACAAATTGTAGCCTAATCTAGGATTATTTTTAGTAGAAATTCAATTATGTATAACTGTATTAACAGGCTGCTCCTTGTCTGACCAACTCAGTTCAGACCACTGCTTTTTAATGTTATGAGCTCCTGCACTTCCAAAATGGTTTAGCTAAAACAGTGTCACAACTGTACCTAAAAAGGACCTGAAACGTACTTCAAGTTTGAGGTTTTTCATCATCAACTGATGCCAATTAACCTCCCGCCTTTATCTCCCTTCTTTCCCCTCCCTTCCTTTTTCCCTTCCCCTTCCTATTTTTCTGATTTTATTTGAAGCATCTTCCTGAAACACTGAGAAGGAACTGTGTGATTGAAAACTGTTTATTTTGGAGCACTGACCTTTTCTTTGAGATTTTGCTTTTGATAATACTGTTGTCAGGAACGCAGGGCTTTCTCTCCTTTTCTGAATTTACAAGAACGAACTTGTACCCACCTGCATTAATCTGTTTGAACTGCTGTACCTGTTTGTGTGCAGGCTGAAGACAGTGATCTGTCAGAGTCCTCTGGAAGCGTGGAAGAGGTGGTGATCAAGATCATCCGTGTGTTTGTGGATGCCTTGCCTCATGTGCCAGAGCACCGCCGCCTGCCAATCCTGGCCCAGCTGATCACTACAGTGGGAGGAGACAAGTTCCTCTGGGTTCTCCTGGTGCTGCTGTTCGAGCAGTATGTCACCAAAACTGTGACTGCAACATCAAGCACAGACAAGGTTAGAAGACAAGAAGGGCCACCTTTCTTCTCAGGAGACTGAGCTTCCCCTTTCTCTTCACTATCTGTCCTTTAAGGAGGTGCAAGACAAGCCCTTAGATTATAATAAAATACATAGTGAGCTCTGAGCTTGTGCTATAGCAGAACCTCATGGTGATGTTGATACAATTTGTATTGCAGACACAGTATTGTTCTGTCCTGGAGCCTGAATAAATCAGGTCATATTGTACAGCTCTTCTAGACCTGAAGAGCTGATAATCTGATTATAAAGGGCTCCAGTATTTTAAAAAAGGGTTTTTTTTCTAAGAAGTGTGTTTGTGACACATGATACAGGTCTTCCTGTACACACCAAGATAAAAACTTTAATGTTTTTGTGCAGGCAGGCCCATGAATTTGGTGAAAGCATAGTTGATGGGGAAAACTAAAAGATTAAAGCAACACTGGTAAAAAGATGCAGCCACTGCTGTAGCAATTTAATCTCTACACTCTGGAGCTACATTCTCTCCAAGAGCTTACTGCTGTTACCCTTGCTGTTAATTCAGCTCACCATGACATTTTCACAAACTCACAGAGGCGTTCTTGACTCTTTTCATCATTATTAGTCATACTAATTCTTGATCTATTTTTTTCTTTTTTTTTTTTTTTTTAATTTTGAACCATAAACAGGATGCTGTTCTGGAAGCAGACACTGCATTTTGGATTTCCATCTGTTGTGAATTTAAGGTACAGACTCAGTTCCAGGGCATGATGAAAATAATCCAGTATTTGACAGAACTGCCTGAGAACAAAGAAGGTAACCACAAAATGCATGTAAACCCTCCAGTTGCAGGGGACATGGGGTAATGGTTTTAAACTGAAAGAGGATTAATTTAGACTAGATATAAGGAAGATACATTTTATGATGAGGGTGGTGAGGTGCTGGCACAGGTTGCC
Organism: Bolborhynchus lineola; assembly: GCA_025448015.1. NCBI lineage: Eukaryota > Metazoa > Chordata > Aves > Psittaciformes > Psittacidae > Bolborhynchus > Bolborhynchus lineola. The sequence continues at coordinate 18,368 of JAOEHX010020927.1, read as the reverse complement.
CAGAGAAGCTGTGGCTGCCCCATCTCTGGAAACATTCAAGGCCAAATTGGACAGGGCTCTGAGCAGCCTGCTCTAGTGGAAGGTGTCTCTGCCCATGGCCGGGGGTTAGACTAGATGACCTCAAATGTCCCAGCTCAAACCATTGTATGATTCTGATTCTGTTACTCCTCTAGAAAGAAGACTGAGGGATATGAATTACATAATGACTTTTTAATACAGCTGACATGTGATTGCTCACCTTTTTTTTAAACCTTTTAATTATAGATTAATTTGAGCACTTAGAATCAAACAGTATTCCTCATTTAAAAGGTCAAGTAAATCATTTAGCTGAAATGAAAAGCTGTTATAGAAGACAAGATCACAGGGGCTACCAGTGGACACTGGTGTGTGATACAGTGTATATGGTCCTGCCTCTAAAGACTCATGTTTGTAGCCAGTTTGCAATAGCTTTAGCAGAAAGAAAAAAGATTCTTCATGTAAGAATGATCAGATGGCATGGCAGTGGAATGGGACTGCTTCTTTTGAGGCTGTTGAGATGAAAAATTAATCTCCTATGGTATTCCAGAGCATCTTCTTTGGAATTTGACATAATTGTGGGTACTGCAGAATGACTGTCCTTGAAAGGCATCTCACTGAAATTTTACTTTGTTTCCATAACCGGAAATCAAATATCTTTTTCTGTTGGCTACAAATACGTTTTGTGAACCTTTTCAACAGATGATCCTGGGCCAAAAAAGTCAAAAACATGCAAGACAAAGCTAAAAACTCAGGATGGGCAGCTCTTTGATGTGGAGTGTCACTCAGACAAACAACTTCGGCATTTCAAATTCTTGTCAGTCTCCTTCATGTCACAGCTTTTATCCTCTCAGAGTTTTGTGAAGAAGGTAATGGGGCAGATTGCTTTTAAACTTACCACATTAATTAATTGTGCTATATTGTAATAGATGAGATTTAATTTGCTTTCTAGTATGTCTTTATATGCAATGGGGATGAAAGAACACACTGTCCAGTGTATCTTTGACACCTTTATTGACAGAGTTTTGAAACCTCTCAGTAATGCTAACTGGGTTTTAATGCAGTTTTTCCAGATAGACTGTGTGATTGATGAAGAGGTAATAAAGTGAAATTCTGGTCACAGTGAATTCCCACTGGCTTTATGGAGTCTTGGATTTCACTCACAGCCTTTAACTCAAAGTTCAGAGTGGGGTTCATACTATTAACTCTGAAAATACAAAATAAATGTTACATATTTTAGGCTGTGGCTCTAGCTGGAAATACTTCCCTGTTTTTCAACTGAATGTTGTCCACCAGCATCAAATGCATTTGCTACTGTGACTGCTTTGCCTAAGATTCTCAGATTTTCTTCTAGAATGATGGATAAAGTGCAAGTGTGGGGAATTCATGCGTACCATGTTAGTGAACGTTTCATTTAGAACAAAAGAATTTGCATATACTGGGATAGTAACTCAGTGGGGAGATGGAAGTTTCACACTGGGTATTTTCATTCTTCCTTTTTTAAACCAGATAGTTGAATGTGAAGAAACAGAAGAGCTGCAGAAGTTGGAACAGAGGTATGCTTTAAATCTGCTCCATTATTGTTTCTAGCTTTTACTACAACCTGGGATTGTTTTTAAATATAGTTAGAGATTTTTTTTTTTCTCCCAAGGACACACTCAGTTGTGCTCAGCAACAACCTGTACTTATTTATATATATATACATATATATATGTATACACATAATTTATTTAGTTTGGTTTTTTGTTTGGAGTTCAATTTTTTGGTTTTTATATGGTGTGAAGTTTTTTATTTCTGAAAGATTGCTCTACCCAATATCCACTCTTTCTCTATTTCTGATCGTGCTTGTTTGCACACTTGGCCATAACGGTTATGCTATTGATGATGGAATCTCTTAAAGAATTCCAGATTTTTAGCAAAACATGTTGCTTCATTAATAGGGAAAAAAAAAATCATTGTTCACTGGTGCCCCTATACTGTTGTAGTCATTGAGCTATAACAGCCAATGATGCAAAATAGAGGGTTTCTTTTGTGGAAGCTTAACTTTTTATATTTGTTCTAAGTGAAAAAGGGTGTAGGATTTATTTTAAATGCTGTGTTCCTTAAAAGCTCATTTTTAAACATCTACATTTTCCCAGTTTTAAAGTTAAGTAGAATTACTTCTGTATGTAGATGCTAATCTGGGGGTAATAGGTAAACTTCTTTAATGTGCATGTGATTGTCCTTATTGCCATAGCTTTCTGTTAGTGATGTGATCTGCTAGTCTCTCCATTAGGTGTTTCATTTTCTTTTACTGTTGATGCTTTGTGAAATTTCATCTTTACCGATAAGAAAGTCAGCTTCTTTAGTGTCCTTGTTATTACTAAAAGATGCTTCCTTTCTACCTAGGCTATTAGAAGAAGTTCTTCACTATATTAATACTGTGGCATCTTCAGTGGAAGGAAATGTGGACAAGCCAACAGCCAAATTTTGGAGGGTTCTGCTTAACAAGTCCTATGATATGCTGGATAAAGTATGTCTCACTAGGTCTTATGTTAGCAGTGGGATATTTCTGCTTTTACTTATTAAAATTATTATAACTTTTGTAGGATTTCCTGTTGTATTAGTACTAATCTTTATTGGATGATGTGCAAGATGGTGCTTCATTGTTTAAACTCCTCTAACAACTTCAGTAACTACAGCTAACAGTTTAGACAGGAATGCATGTTTCCTTTAGTTAGGATTCTGGCTGGACACGGTCATTTCACTATGTGGTGGAAAATAATGGCTTTTGGCAGCATTTCCCACTGTTAACTCATAAAAGGGTTTAACTGATGCTGATGGAACTCTTGTATATTTCTACATGGAATTGAAGTTGGGAAAAAAATTCCTTATGTTTTGCTCTCTAATCTTTTTCTGATCAGAAGTATATTTGTAGAATTGGACTGGGTATCTCGTTGCTGTGCAGCATGTGTCTTCTCTTCTGGATTTTTGGGGTTTTTCTGCCTCTGAAGTATATTCCAGTTTTCTTGATGTATGTGCACAGGGTACTAGCAGAAGTATTTTAGGGTGAGGAGGGAGAGCTCGCCAGTGTAAAGAGGAATTGCTGAGGTAATCTCAGGGGTAGTGGATAATGACTGCTTAGCAGCCAGTGAACATACATTAAGTACTGTAACTGGAACCTGCTTTGTTCTTTTGCTTGCCTCAGATCCAGCATTGCTGGCCTGTCCGCTCTTCTTTGATCCTGAAACCCATGTGGGAAGTCAGAGTTTTTCTGTCTTATTTTGAGGCTACCAGGTCACAGCACATGGAATAACATTTATAGTATTGTTTTGTTTGTGTTTTCTTGTAGGTTAATGCCTTATTGCCAACAGAAACCTTCATCCCTGTTATTAGGGGACTAATAGCGAATCAGCTCCCATCTGTGAGACGTAAGGCAATGGACCTTTTGAACAATAAGGTGCAGCAACGCACAAAGTGGCAGAAGAGCCAGGTATGGATAAGTGGTTAAGCTCAGTTCCTTTTGCAAAAGTAACCAGAGAGAGATAGATGTAGGAGTGGTTTGCTCTATGTAAAGATGACAAGTAGTAGCCAAGTCTGGCAGGCAGCATAGGAGTAGTGAGATGTAGGCTCCATCATTACCTTGCATGTTCTGAGTTTCTAATTGCATGTCTAAAGTGTGTTCTCTTGTCCTTTTAGATCCTGCAGCTCTTAGAGCTAGTTCCTGAGCTCATTGCTATTGCACAGTGTAAAAGAAAAGAGGAAGAGGAGGAGCAAGCCATCAACAGGCAAACTGCTTTGTTCAGCCTCAAGCTACTCTGCAAAGGTTTTGGCACAGAATATCCAATGCCATTTGTTCCTGTTCTGAAAACTGCCATTGATCTAATTTCTTCAGAGAAAGAGGAAAAGAATGTGATGGGAAGTGCTTTGCTATGTATAGCTGAGGTCACCTATACACTGAAAGCCCAAGCAATACCTCAGCTTCCAAGGTACTGTTGGGTTCTTTTTAACAGAACCAATTGCAGCAGGAATTATACTAAAACGCATTACTGAAGGAATGCTGGTGAAGGCCAAGTGGCAGTCTGCCTGCGTGTGTTTTTGTGTAGATAAGAATAAAGATATTCATAGTGCTTAAAGGTGCTTCCTAGTCATAGAACTAAGAAGCTAGTGGTAAAATTGTAAGAGTTTTAGAATCAGTAGAGTTCAAGTTCTATTGTCATTAAATCTTGAAACAAAAGACAGGTTTTTGAGCAACCTGAACTAGTGAAAGATGTCTCTGCCTATGGCAGGAGGATTGGACTAGGTGATTTGAACAATAGCTTCTGACCAGAACCATTCTGCAATTTGAAATCTAATACCCTTCATTAGCTTTGAAAAAATGAAATACAGCAGAATAGCCAAGAATACTGAGTTTTCTCAATTACACGTGTTAAAAATTGTGTAGAATTTGTCCCTGCAGGCTTAATAGATGGATTTATGGGATTGGAAATGTGCGTCCAACTGGTCAGTGGTTTCACGTTCCTCTGTCTGTGCTTGGTTATTCACAGGCTGATGCCAGCATTGTTGAAGACTTTAAAAAATAAGAAAGACCTGGTCTCCAATGAGATTTACTTGCTGAGTGCTGTCACTGCTCTGCTGAAGGTTGCAGAAACGTTAACTCACTTCCTTAGCCCTTATCTTTTGGATTGCTTGCTGCAGGTGAGCTCTCTTAATTCCTGCAGGTATGTAAAGGGGGACAAGATCTGCCCAGTTCCTAGAAGATTACAGAGATTACTTTTTCTGTCTGAAACTGAAATAGATGTGCCAACAATGTGGAAGGTTGTAACATACTACTTTTCCACTCACCTTCTGATGCAGGTAACTAAAACAACGAATATAACAGCATCTCCTATTCCTCCCTCTGATAGATTGTAGTTTGCCTGTTTGGAAAGGAAGATGAATCCTGGAGGATCATTCTGTATTATCCATGATATCATCAAATGTGTTGGGGTAATTCTGACCCCTTACTGCTAATGTGTGTCTTTTCAGTCTGAAAAAGAGATCGAAGCTTTGTACACAGACAACACAAGGTGCTCCAGGTGCTGCAGACAGCAAAATTCCTGTCTGCTATTTGCAACAGATTATTGTAAAACAAGTTCTTGTTGTTGTAAGTATGTCTGACTTTTGTTGGAATTCCTGATAGGTTGTCCGCTTGGAAAAGTTTGTGGTCGAGTTTGGTCCTTCTTCCCAGATAAGCTTACGTGTATCATCATTGAAAACTATCCTAGCCACAAGGCTTGCTCCCCGAATATTCCTGCCTGCGGTTATGAAGTGTTACAGTGAAGTGGCAAATACCCAGAAGGTAAGGATTTTAATTTTTTTTTCATTCTTTTGCACTGTGATTAAAATGAATGAAAGGGAAAAAAAAATACAACCAAGCAGCGCAAAATTTGGTCCAACTGTCCTGGCTCTGTCCTGTCCCAGCCTCTTGCCTACCATCAGCCTACTCGCTGGAGCAGCAGGGTGAGAAGCAAAGAAAGTCTTAATGCTTTGTGAGCACTGGTCAATGCGTTACCGGTGTTGTTTTGGTCACAATTCTAAAACACAGCACCATGTGAGCTGCTATGAAGAAAATTCACTGCATCTCAGCCAAACCTAGCACAGTCTTTATGTTATCTTTGTTTTCTTTTTACTGCAATGGTGATTCAGGAAAGTTAGACCTGGGAGAAATGCACCAGTTTAATATCCTTGGCATGTTAGATGATGAATGCTTGAGAGATTGTCCATTCATAAAGGTTTTATCTGCTGGGAACACAAGTTGAGTCATAATTTTCAAGAGTGACGAAACTCTTTTCAGGAATCCTACTACCTTAAACCCCCCCAGAATTATAGGAAAAAGTTTATTTATTTTATTGACAGTATTTTAATGAGTAAAGGTATGAAGTACCAAAATCTTATATTGCTGTTATGTTCCTCAGTTACTGTCAGCATCACAGTTGCCTTTGCATTGCTTTGCTTTTGTTTTGCAGAACTGCCTTGTTCCCCTTATGAACATTTTGAAGGAGCACATTGTTACCATGGAGAAGGAACACCTGATCTCCCATCAGTCTGAGCTGACAGTGTTTTTCATGAAAGCCCTGGACTTCCGAACAGATCATGCCAAGGTGGCTTGTTTAGGGGGATAACAGCAACAGCTCAACCTCTGCATGCTAATTCTAGAAGTTGTTTTTAAAAAAATATTAGTAGTTTTCTTGGCATTTGTGCTTGGAAATTCTGGGTATCAAATACTCTGTATTCTGGAATTGTGCTTGGGGTAGAAAACATCAGTAGGCATTTAGTCTGAAACAAACTAAAATATGCTTTGAAAACTGAAATTCTTAATTTCAAACTTGGAATTCTCTAATTTTTCCCAGGATGATTTGGAGGAAGTTGGTAAGACAGAGACTTACATTATTGATTGTCTAATAAGTATGGTTATGAAACTTTCCGAGGCTTCTTTCAGACCTCTCTTCTTTAAGGTAAGAAGTTTAAGTATAATACATCTGTATCAGCACATTTGTGTTTTCCAGTGGACAGACACAGGAAAGAGCTAATCTGACTTCCACTTTTCAGCTCTTTGACTGGTCCAAAACAGAGTCTGCCCTAAAAGACAGACTACTGACATTCCACCGAATAGCAGATTGCATTGCAGAAAAGCTCAAGGGCCTCTTTACCCTGTTTGCTGGTCATTTATTGAAGCCATTTGCTGAGACACTGAACCAGGTCAACGTTTCTAAAACTGGTAAGTTTTCAGTTACTAACTATAGAGAGGTGTTGGCAGGCTAACTTAATTGCTGAAATAGGTTAATTTTAATTGATGAAAGGTTAGTCTTACAGGATTTACTTGATGGAACATACCTCACATCTCTTTCTTCTTTCTCATAAATAAGGCGTCTTTCTTATTCTAGTGGAACAAAAGGACATATTTCATCCATGGCCTCTGGGCTGCCAGTACAAACTTGAGACCACATGAAAATTTTCAGTGTCAGTCCCAGTGAATTTCTGAGAATGAAATTGTGTGGGAAAAGGACAATTTGTTTTGGTTTAGCCTTTTTTCTTTTTTTCCGTACTTTGATTTCTCTTACATGTTACCTGGTGCATTCAGACTCCTCTGCTTTCTTGGCAAAAATAGGTATTACTTTTTTGTATGGGAAATTATTTGCTCATCCTATTTGTAGTGAAGAAATTCTCCACATCCACTGTTACGGCCTGTGTCTTCCTGTAGCCTGTGTCTAGGCCCTTTTATCCCCAGTTAACTCTGAACAGCAGTGGCAGACCTGCTAGTACATTAGCTAACAGCCAGATAATATATTGCATCTTTATTGTTCTGAGTGATGAGTACATAATTGCTATGTAGTCATTCTTTAGCTATGTTCACAAATGAATGTTTCTGTCTTGTGGGAAAGTTTCAGGGGGTTTTTTTAATGTTCTTTTTTTTTTCCCTTCTCCTTGATTGACATATAGATGAAGCTTTCTTTGACTGTGAGAATAGCACAGAGAAGAGCTGTCTGCTGTTGCAGTTCACCATGAATTGTCTGCACAAGCTCTTCCTGTTCGACACCCAGAAGTTCCTGAGTAAGGAAAGAGCAGAAACCTTGATGATGCCTCTGGTTGACCAGGTATTGACAGACACAGGAAAAACAGTTTAAAACTGACTTTTTTTCCCCATCTGAAAAGTTTATTAACTATTTAACCTCACCTCAGTCTTCTCCCTTAACAAAAAGGGAGGAAGTAATTTATTGTCTTTGAGCCACAGACAATGTTGTATGTGGCCCAAAGACAAAGCAGTATTAACTGCTTTGCCTAAGGCTCTGAATTACTCTTTTATCCTCTTTCTAAACATTGTCATTCTGTAAGGTTCATGTATGTTGTTGAGTTCTTGCAGACCAGTTGCACGCCCACTGATGGCCTTGAGTACCTAAAAGCCAAAGCTAGAAGTGCTTTTGTCTTGATTTGTTTGGATCTGTTTGACAAGCTTTTTATTCCACAGCTAGAAAATACACTTGGAGGAGATGAGAAGTTCCAGGACAGAGTGACAGCACACCTGATACCCTGCATAGCTCAGTTTGCAGTGGCAATGGCAGATGATTCTCTTTGGAAACCACTGAACTACCAGATCCTGCTGAAAATGAGGCACACCTCTTCTAAGGTTGGAGCTGTCAGCATTCAAACTGGTCTTCTTTGTTGCATTAGAAAATGGGAACAGTGCATCCAAAATCAGAATTGGATTAGCCAAGTCACTACTAAAATATTCACCTAAGTTAAAATAGTGATACTGTATTGGGAGTACTGTGCTACTCCCAGGCCATAGAGAGATGTGAACAAGATGGCCTTCTGCTCTTACTGTAAGCAGTCAATATTCCACATGCAGATGGCTTCTGTACTGTGTGGTTTGGGTTCTTTAAAGATTGGATAGCTGTTGGAATAAAAGCTGTTTGTGTAGGAAGAAAGAGGGGGAACTGGAAGACAGTTATCTATCAACCTTCAGACTTTTATTATATATAGTTGTCAAGGCTCTCCTATTTGACAGGCTGCAGCTGTTCAGGGGGAGTACTTGGGTTGTCATTGTAATGAGTTAAGTCCTTCTGATAAAGTGAAACAGTTGCATTGCAACAGGAAGTTCAAGACCATTTTATTAAATAACCTATCTGCTTCTTGTGAACTATCTTTTCCTTTCACATTATCCTAACCCAAATGTTGAGATTTAAACTGGTGTAAAACTAGTTCCCTTTACTAGCAGGAGCTAGTTTACAAACTTAGATGGAAAGAAAGTGGAGGAAGGCAGGGTAGAAAACAGAGAACTATACTGAAATGTTTGTTTCCTTACAAAGATTACTGTTTTGATTTAGGTCCGATTTGCTGCTCTGCTTGCTTTGGTAGAAGTTGCACAAAAACTGAAAGAGAACTACCTGGTCCTGCTACCTGAATCCATTCCATTCTTAGCTGAGCTCATGGAAGGTAATATTCTAAGTGGCACAGGTGCAGACAATTGGCCTAAGACAAAAAAGGGAATAGGGGTCACTTTTCAAAGGTTCAGACAGTATGATTGCTGTAGTTGCTGTAAAACTTACATATTGGTACACGGTAGGTTAAACTGCAGAGGATGCAAACTGAAGTGGGTTGTATGCAACAGTTCTAAAGTTCAGTTATGGCAGTTTCTTCAGTGTTTGCATCTCCCTAGTTTCATGTTTTAGGTCAGTGTTACAATAGAAATAATTCTCCCAAGTCCCAAGGCACCGCCAAAGTATTTTTTAATAATAATTTCATACTTAGTGTTTGAAGCCAGTTCTGGCCTTGACAAGTGATGAGGCTTTCCTAGGTTAGCTTTCAGTGGCTGTTCTTAATTCCTGGTTTCTTTCTTTTTCTAGATGAATGTGAAGAAGTTGAACAGCTGTGTCAGAAGACAATTCAACAACTAGAAGTCATTTTAGGAGAACCACTCCAAAGCTACTTCTAAGTTGATCTCCTTTGTTTTCAGATTTTGTCTGAATCATGTTAGCTTTATACAGGCTACTGTTACAGGCAAAATTAGTCATACTAATTTTTATCAGAGGAAAGATCTTTTTAATAAAACATTGTAAGAATCTGGCTTTATAATTTCTGGATGGTGTGGGGACTTTCTGCATGACTTTCCCTTAACTGCTGTTTTCTTAACAGTGGGAGACTGGAGCAAGCTATAAGTAAATTCTGATGGGGCACAGAATGACATGCAAGACACTCTTGAGTTCTGCTGTGTTTGGGGTATGCAGTTGCTGTCCCTGTGGAAGGGCTGAAAGCATGATGCTCATGGCACCCATGTGTTGCAGTGCTGAGAATCTGCTGTCTTTTTAGGGAAGCAGAAAGTAAAACCACAGAAGGTACTGAAAAGGAAGTTACAATAAATTAGGATTCACATTAGGATTCACACGAATCCTAATAAATTAGGATTCATGTGGTTTTTAAGTCTTTAAAGACAAGCTAAAGCAATAGCACTTATCTGAAGAATAAATTGCTTGCACTGTTAATAAATGTACCAAAAAATTCACCACCTGTTTTGCACCAGGAAGCGCTGGTTCCTTACATTGTTAATACGAAAGGCACTGAAATTCAGAAGTATGGTTTAAAATGCAACTGGTAAGAACACTATAAAGAAGGTACTTGTACGTCCCGTCTAGTGCTGGGAATGGGCCTCAGTTCAGGGTATAGTATGCCATGCAGGTCTCCTCTGCAGAAAGGTTACCCTTTGTGGTCATTCATGCTTTTAAAGTATTTTCTTAGAAAACAACTATTAGTCATGTCTGCTTTCAAACAAAAAGAATGTTCACGTGAGAACTTCCTGCTCAACTCTAAGATAAAGGCAAGGACACCCAAGTGGGAGCTGCCTACCAGCTCCTCCATTACCATCAGTCAGCTAAGTTGATCATGCAGCACAACACTATCCTGAAGGACACACCAGCACAGCTGAGACCTACTCAGGGTAACTGGTCTGTGGATCACTAACTGCTCGAGGTGGAAATAGTCTTCCAGACACAATCACTGTGCCACCTTGGAGATACAAGTAAGATAATAAGCAACACAAGCCAAATATAAACCAAAAAGGGGTAATAGCTATGTTAGCTACATTTAGAGAAAAGCAGAGTTTAGATGTTTTTATTTATGCTTTTTATACATTAAATCTGGTGATTTATTTTAAACAGTATTTTAGGGTACACCTTATTCTTGAAATTGCTTCACTTTTTAAGATAAATACGAACATCCCTCATACATGTATTGACAGCCAGGAACAACTTTTTAAAAGTATAAAAATTGAGACTGACATTTGTACAGAAAACAGGAACAGCTTGTTTCAGATAGTATTTTAATACAAGACTGAAAAAGGATTCATTCTTTGTTCCACTGATGAGCATCTGAGTCTCATATCTCAGCTGAAACTCTGCCTCGAGTACCTGGGTTCACACGTTTTTTATTAAATATGAAAACATCAAACATCCATTTCAGTCCCTGAGCAATCTCAACTCAGTTCAGAGCCATTTCAGATCAAACAAGTTTTCAAAAGCTCACACAGTTGCTACCAGTGAAATAATTTTCATTTGTAACACTTTGGAAAACTAAAATCTAGAAATGCTGCTCTATGTTTGATTCTATGTTTGATTTAAAACACTTATATGCAGGTGTCAGATAAGGTTCTACTGCACAGCAGGCTCAGAAGATCAAATTCCTTGCCTTTTGCTAGAACTGATGGGTCAATTGTTTCCTTAATCAACCTCTGTCAAAAGGTTATAGTTGCTAATATAAATTAGTAAAGTAGTGCTAATATAAGTAGTAAAGTATATTTAAGAATTCTATTTTAAATGAATTATCAGTGTCCCTTGTGGTGTGGATAACCGTATCTTCAGATCCTACTTCAGTATAGTTTCTGCTTCACTATATTGAATGTATGCTATCAAGGAATGCTGAGTAGTAGTTTAACTTGAACATACAGAGTGCAATTGTTAGTTAAAGTATGATGCAGCATTTTCATATTCTTAGGTTCACTAATACAGGAGATTTATCTGAGCAAACACTTACTTAGCTTCCCAGGATACTGTAGAGGAGGATTTAATCTAGTTCTGGTACTTGCCTAACTCATGAGAGGCAGACACAGAAGCCTAGGTAGATAAAGGCAGGCTCAGCATGAATCAGCACCTGTCTGTACTTGACAAGGAGGCACTGTTATTTAAAAGAGGTTTAATTCTTTTAGTACTGATTGAAAAATACTACCAGCTCCTCAGATCTAACAATTGAATGTCTCCTATGATTTCCACTATGTTAATCTTTTCAAGTTGTTTAAAACGATGCTTGTATTCCAGAGTGTGAACACCATTCACAGCAACTTTGAACTCGTGAGCATCACAGAAAATGATCAGCTGCAAAGCCAGAAAAGAAACAGTTAAGTTTTAAACTCAGGCAAGACATGGAAAACCAACCTGATGATCTAGCCTAGACCTGGGCAAGCCCTGCTTCTGTTAAAAGGAACGTTTCATGCAAAAGAGACATTTTAAAATAAGCTAAACTTCAATAAAATCCATAGACTCACAGAATAACTCAAGTTGGAAGGGACCCATGAGTCTGACTCATTTCAATTACAGTTTGTTCTGAGCACAGACTGAGTTCTTGCAACTATTTAAAAAGAAAGCTGTCATTAAACCCAAGTGAAATCTCTGCTCCCTACAGTTCCCTTTTAGCCCTAAGTATTCTCAAGACATTGAAATGCAGCAATGGCAGTTTTATTTAAATCTGTATTAGGGACAAGATATTTAAGCACCACTGCTAATCCTTTTTGATAAAATTACCAGTTTGATGCTATGTTTCATTTATTAACCTTACCTCAAAGTATATCCCAGGACTGAAAGGGAAATTGGCAATTTCCTTTTCTTCTTCTCCCCAGCTGTCATGAAGGTATGAATTCCTTATAAAAACTTTATTTTTCACTCGGGGATTCAGATGTAATGCAATGTCCTCGGAGTCACTTGGTTTCAGATTTATCGTAAAGCTGGAAGATATTTTTTAAGTTTACTATACCAAGGGTTTATAGACACAATGCAGTAGTCCATGCTATTTACGAATGCTTAGCCAATATTCAGAACAGTGTGGAAGCCAGGACTGTGATTCACCTGAAGACCCAAGCAGGCAGTTAACATGCCTCCTTCACACAGAAAACTTGGCTACAGGCAGTAAATGCAGGACATGACCCTACTAGATCTGCTTCATCACTCAGCTTTCTGTTCATTTCTCAGTAAGAAGGTGGTGTGCCAGGAGGGCCAAGTGCTGCTCCCCTATCGCATGAGGAGGCAGCATTCTCACAGAACCATGTGGTGCTAGTTGCTCCACCATCTCTCTTAACTCGGGCAGTGGAGGGGGAAGCTTTTTTTTACCTAAAAATAGTCTTTCTGGCAACAAACTAGTCAGACTTTAAAGAAAACTTTGAGGATTCTCTCTGTACATGTAAAAGTTGTGGGACACAATGCATGTAAGTTCTGCCCAGGCTGAATAAATACTCTCTAATCTCAGCTATGTCCACACCACAGGGTGCCTAAAGGGGAAGCCTGGAAGAGAGTGATTAGAAGGAAAAGTCATCCAAATTCAAATGAATACTTCAACATGTGGCAAAGACCTTACTGCATTTGAAGAAATATTCCTCCCCCAGATTAGCTCCAGCTGCCAGGTTATTGCCCTTTGAGAAGACCAGAATTGCTTAGTCCAAGTACAAAATAGCAAGCTGTGAAGCTCTCTTTTTCACCAAGGAAAATGAGTATCTGTAACTGTGTGAACTGAATGAAAAACATTCAATAACTTATAAACTCCATATATGTAAAAGCACAAACACAAAGAGCAACCAGCAGTGTTTTAACTAAACACCCAAAAGCCCCTTCACACTTACAAGCAGTACATTCCGCATTTGAGACAAGCTAATAAGCTTTTCAAGCCAAAAGTCTAAAAAACAAATGCTCCTATGTAAGTATTAATTATCCTGTCCAATTTAAAGTTGTTCAAACACTGTTGACATTTCTAGCCCTTGGGTTCCTGTATAAATATGAATTCTGAGTGCTGTTCAGCTGCAGGGAGGTTATGTGCTCTGAGGAAGCAGGAGTGCAATGCATACACACAGCGTAGAAAGCATGCTTCTCATTGTTTGCACTATTTGCTTCATTTTTAGGCATGCTTCACAGAGCCAAAACTACCCTTCAAGCAAAGGGCATGCTGAAGCACCCACACTTCTTCAGCTCCATTTTGACAGTTGCACTCCCCTGACCCCCACCCTCCTTTAAATCATCTCCTCTTGGCAACCTCTTGTTCCTAATTTGCTATCAAAATTATAGCTCGTACTCCCCTACAAGCTTCCATCACTCACTTGTTGTCAGGCACCTTCATGCTGATGCTGTCCCAGAGGAGGCCATCAAGAAATACTCTGAGAAATGCTGCAACATGCAGCATCTGAGCACACCAACAACTCACCTCACTCGTTTTCCATTTACTTCTACCAGTTCTCTTTGATCTCTAAAGAATAAAAGCTGTCTTGTATGACATGTGTGCTCTCATGCCTCACACAATGGAAACCCTGAACAGACACACAATCTTGTGAATGATGCAAATTGAGCAGGTAAGACACTCAGGTTTTACCTTCACTTTTCACAAGTGAGCTGCTCTTCATAAAGTCCTCTCTAAAGCAGTATCCTGCAGGTTCATGAGAAACTGCACTGTAGTTTCAGATGATCCCAGATGCAAAGTTGTGAGTAAGGATATACTGAGGCATGAAAAAGCCTACTCATTCTCAAGAGTAGCTCAGCTAAATAGAAGAAAAAAAAAATATAAATAAATCAGCAACACTTACCTCTTTGGGTTTTTGTTCACTTCTCCTTTAATGGTAATTGTGCATCCTGGACGAAGTCCTGTATCAATTTTCTTAACATAAGGAACAGTCTGGAAGTACATCACCGGTAAAAATTTTTACTGATTTACATTTTTAAAATATGCAAACTGAACTTCACTACAGCACCAAGTTATGCCGAGATAAACATATCAATATATTGAGGTTTTTTTCTTTAAAGTACCAATTTGGGTTCAAAATCAACATCTCTGCTATCACTAATGGTGGAAGGAGGGGAAAAAAGTAAAACTCCCTGCACTAATTTAAGTTTGTATCATATAATTATTCAGATACAGACATCCTGACCTCTCCTCTGTGAAATCCTCAGTTATGCTTTAAGGAATAAGATTCAGTCCCACAGTTGCCTAAGTACTAGAAGTAGCGTCATGGAGTATTCTGTCCTCCTGGCACCAGCACATAGATAATGCAAGCATTTTATTTGCCTTTTATTTTGTTGTTGTGTTACAAGTTATTTTAATTAGGGAAAAGGAGTGAATGGAGAAATACCTGGCCTTATTTTTAATTTCTGGTTGAAGTCCACCACTGGCAAATGACAATATTGCATGTTATTTGGTTTTGATAAGAAGACTGAAGAAAGCTGACTGTCAAGTAGTGAGACATCTAAAATCATGGTACTCACTGCAACTTCACCTTCTCCACAAATTCTATTTGTATATATTCCTGGCTTCCAATGCCTTTTCAGTCTGAGCATGGTCCCCACTCCAGCCTGGATACTGTCCACCTCTACAGCTTTTTGCAAAAAGATAAGCCCTCACTCCATCGATGCTCCCTGCTATATGGGTGTGAACTCCAACCCTAAGGTGCAATGCTGGCATCCAGCCACCTGAAGTGCATAGAGGAAGATGTAGCCAGACGGTTCTGAGACACACGTGTTAACATAAGGCCATTTGGTGTAAGATGACCGCAGAATACTTTTGTGTTGCAGGTAGTCCCCGAAGAGAAAGCTAAGTGTGCTTATTTGAAAAAGTTTTTAATGTGATTTGATCCTTTAAAACTTCAGGCACCTCTTTCTATTTTTCTGTTTATGGCTGCGGGTGCTGTGTTTATCTTTTGCATTTCCTAGATGATTTAACAAGTAGCCTCACTTTTACTAGTGGCAGAAAAGAGGATTACTCTCTACCAAATCTCACTAATGATAATCTCCCAGAAGATTCCTGATCCCCTTGTTTTGTGCATGATTTTGTCATGAATAACTAAGATGGTTTTATTTCAATTTTTTTTTACTCTTCACATTTGCCACGAGAATTGTCTACTTACGAATTGTGAACCATCTGGCATTTCCCCCTGCAGGAGAAAACAAACAACATTAACAAGTTTATCACATAATGGGGAGATTCATTCAACCTTTTACAAACATAAATACATTTTCTGTGTTCATCTTTATTACTCTTAGAGCTAATCTCATCCTAGATGGCTGAGAGCTTCGTAGACACTGCAGAGAGAGAGATATTTACATGTCACTGCTATCAACATAGAACTTTAACATGAAGTCAGTTTAGAACCATATGAGGACCCATGCTGCTTCAAAGCATGAAATGTTAACATAGAAAACTAGGGCTATGATAAAAAAAAAGTTAACCAAAGCCCTACAAACCAAGGAAAAGTCCTGAAGATCAACTGCTGTAGCCAAATTATGCCTCCAGCTTATTTCAATACAAGCCTCCATCTTCCTCCTCAGAAGAGTATATTAGAAGCAAAGACAAAAAGGAAACAATCACCCTTCTCCATTTTCCTTTCTTCCCCAAAGGATACAGCATCAGTAACGATAGACTAAAGCAACTGTATTTTGTGTTTGGGAAAGAAATCAAACTGCAGAACCTGCTTGCCCCCAAAGCATTTCTGCGAGTTACATCCTTTAAGACCTTTCTTTTAAGACCTCAGACAGGTTTGAAGTAACATCATTCTGGCAACGTGCCCAAGGCCAAGTGATGGGGCCCACTAAAGTCTGTACATACGCTTTGCAAATGCTCAGTGCATAGACATATTTTTAAAGCTTAGACTCCATTTCATTCAGGCCCACATCTCCACTGTCTATCAACCCAGTTACTAGTCTGTTCACCTGAGTTATACCTGATGTTTGGCAGTAAGAGACTCAAGCTTTGCCCACAGGGTAGCGAAGCTGGGGCAGATGAGACCCCAGATATTACTCAGCAGTACGTAGGCTGCCTTAGCAAGTGGCAGGAAGAAAGTGAAAAGGCATTCACCTTCTGCATCTCCCTGCAATTCATCACCTTCCTTTTCTGCTCTAAAAGCCTCACCCTTCCAGAGTAGAAGGATCTCTCCTTCTGCAAATACTGTTCAACTCCTTCTTGTTGGTTTATTTTCTCTAGTAGAGCTGGCAGCTGAGGAAGCTCAGCACTGCCTTCACTCAAATGCACTGCAGTTTGGTTCAGGTGCAAATTAAGCCACAAAGTCTTTGAAAAGGGACACCTCTTCTCACCCCCCAGAAACAAACGTACACTCCTGCTTACCACTTTGTTCACCAACTCAGTCATTTTAGCAGGAAAAACAGTGTTATATGCAAAAGCAGTGCCAGCTATGGCTAAATCAGGCATTTGGAAGCCAATCAACAAGTTACAGCTGTGGCTAAACTTGTCACTTAGAAGCACTGAATTGCGAGAATTCATTCTGGAGCTCCTGCAATATTTGAAAAGCCTGATGCACTCCTAGATCCAGTATCCAATCAATTCGCACACCGTCTGTCATATTAACTTTGTAAGCTGTGAACTTTGTCACTCTTTTGCCCTTAGCTTCTAGGCTAAAACAGAGGCACATAGACCCTCACATGAGACCCACATGTTGAAACATAAGGAGAAAAAAGTTATCGAGATATTTCGATTTTTCTTGGTTTTTAACTTTCAAACATTGGGCTACCTTTGTGCTGTTTTCAAGCTTTCTTTGAAATGATGGGCAATAATGTTTATAAAAGAAGCAGAGGATTGTTACATATTTGCAAGCTACAAGGATCAGGTACAGAAAAAGAGAAACAGAATTTTGAAGTGCAATGCAGATGTTCCTTAAGGTCAGCTGACACCACTTACATTGTGGCTACATGACTGTAAAAATTGCTTTGAAATCTCCATGAGTGTGTGTGCATTTAGGCACTAAGAACTGGTGGAATAAATTTGGAAAACAAGCAAATTGAGATGTCTTTTATATGGAACATATTGTATGTCTACTAGTGAGGATGTTACAGGTTTAACTTTCCTAAAGAGAGGCTTCTTTTGGGGGAAAACCAAACCAAACCCCACAGCCAACCAAACAATAAAACCCTCCCGGCAATAAAGACTGCGCTCTGTTTTCCACCTATAGGACCTTGCTCATTGAATGAGTAGTAGGGTTCTTCATATATAGCCACAGCATATAACCAAGTTTGTCCTAAAACCTGCATTGATAAGGTTGCCCTCTGTACAAGATGATCATAGAAACGCAGAATAGTTTGGATTGGAAGGCACCTTAAAGATCATCAGTTCCAGCCTTCCTGCCATGATGGTATGGAGTTAGCTTCTGTGGAGATCCCAGCTTGAATCAGAAAATCAATATGAAAATGTTGCATGGTATTCAGAAAATTGCAGTGGTCTGTAGGAGGAAGGAGGGGTTTGTTGGGTATTTTGGAAATTTTTTCCTTTCCTTTTCTTTTTGAGCCAGTTCTGTCATCTGCTTCAGAACTTCAGCTTGGGAAAAGAAGCATAGCCATAGTGTACATAACTGTATAAATAATGTCAGCTGTAGAAGCATTCACACAACATTGAAGGTAATGGATAAAAATACATAAAATTTCAATTTTTAAACATTGTCTTTAAGTACAATGAGCCTAAGTTCTCTGACTCACCAAGCTGAAATACAAATGTTTATAAAACATTTGGCTCCCAAACAGATGGGCAGAGGGCTGCTTGGCAATTTGCATATAAAAGCAAAAAATTCCTGAATGACCACTCTTCTAGATACT
>JAOEHX010020926.1:0-10500 GCA_025448015.1 Bolborhynchus lineola | reverse complement strand
ACTGCCAGGGATGGAGCATTCACAGCTTCCCTGGGCAACCCATTCCAGTGCCTCACCACCCTTACAGTAAAGAATTTTGTCTTCATATCCAGTCTAAACTTCCCCTGTTTCAGTTTGAACCCGTTACCCCATGTCCTATCACTACAGTCCTTAATGAAGAGTCCCTCCCCAGCTTCCCTGTAGGCCCCCTTCAGATACTGAAAGGCTGCTATGAGATTTCCACGCAGCCTTCTCTTCTCCAGGCTGAACAGCCCCAACTTTCTCATCTTCATACGGGAGGTGCTCCAGTCCCCTGATCATCCTCGTGGCCCTCCTTTGGACTTGTTCCAACAGTTCCATGAGGCCAAGCTGAGAAATCAACCCACAGCTCAGGATCAATTCTGGTGAGGGCAACCAAGATCAGATACAGCCAGGGTAATGACGCAGGCAGGTCCACGATGACAAAACAGACCTTGATTTAAGGTGGAAATAAGTCTGGATCTGGATTCAGATCAACGGGGCTCATAGTTAGGTACAGGTATAGCTAAGGCTCAGCTAAAGGCCAGCACCCCAGGAGCACAGCATAAACAAGGATAGGGGGCCCTAGGCTAAGCTTCAATAGGCTGCAAAGCGCATAGGCAGGTGTGGGTGTGGGTCCTGGATGGGGCTGCTCAGGGCCAGTGACATCCTCAGGACTTGTCACCCAGCCTGCAGGCATCAGTTGCTCAAGAGATAGATGAGCATGTGTCATCCCAAAAGCACTGCACACTGTTTATTACATATGGGGACACTTCAGTGAGCCATGTGGGACCTCATCTTGGGGGCTGGAACTGGATGATTTTAAGGTCCTTTCCAACCCTAACTGTTCTATGAGTCTATGTACCTGGCTGTGCCACCCTGGCCCTCTGCTCTTCCCTGCTGAGCTCATGGTTCTTGCTCCCAGCTCCTCTGTGACATGCATCTCTTCCTAAAGGAGCACCCACATAGGGGCTGAAGTCTGGTTTGGGGGGTTGGAGGCAGCCCAGTGACCCAGACATCAATGACAACTGTGCTATCATGGCTCACATCGACTGCAGCCTCTCGATGCCTCCCCCGTGGGTCCTGCAGCACGCAGCCAACGAGGCAGAAACACCAATGCCTTTGACTAAACGCTGATGATTAAAATGAAATGAAGAGCATCAGGATGGATCATTGCGGGGAGGACATGGGGAAGTTCATTATGACTGACTGACAGCCTGTGGCAGCATAGATTGCTCGTGATAGTGCAGCAGGGACTGTGCATCACATGTGTGGGTATTGGATCTATTATACATGAGAGTTGTTTTCAGCATCCCCTGCAGGTCATGCTTTACCAGCTAAATCAAAGCTAAAGGTATTAGTTGGCCTTTATGCCTTGTTACAATTACATTACAATTTTCTGAATCCTATGTAGTGCAGGTCAGATTGGACCTATGGGGTTTTCTGTGATGAAGATGGCCCTGCTCATTGCAGGGGGTTGGACTAGATGACCTTTGAAGGTCTCTTGCAACCTGTAGTGTTCTATGATTCTGTTCTAGGATTCTAGCTTCAAAGGATTTACTGGCTTCCTCTGATCAGGCTTTCTGAGATGGGGCTGTCTATGCTGGCCTGGGCCACATTAATATGAGCTAATGATGTAATGGTTTACTAAAAGTGATTTGATGACACTTGAGGCTCCCTTCTCCCTAAAATAAACAGCAGTCATGAGGAAGGATTGAGCCCAGCCATGTTGGCACTAATAAGCTTTAGTGGCCTTGAGCAGCTTCACCTGGGAGCCCCACCGACCCTCTGCCCATTGCTCCATATAAGGTTGGAGCCATGTAGTTGCTCTTGTTTTGAGCTGGTCTGTAGGTGGGTCTGTCTTAGCCTGGGCTCCTGGGCTAGGCTTTCTGAGGTGGGAGTCTATGTATTTTGTGTAGGTAGCTCTGTCTTCTTGTCTCTAGGTGAGTCTCATCCAATACAGCCATCTTCCCTGGGGCTGAGAGGTCCAGTATGATGCTCCCACTTGTGCTGTGGCTGCCTTTATCTCTTGATTCAATCCTATGCCTGTTCCTCATTGGCACTGGGGGAACATGGTGGGCCAGCTTTTTTCCTGTATGGGCACCCCTTGGTTTGGGGTCTGGGGGGCTGCCAGGAGCCTTAGCCCCTTTGTCTGAGATAAGAGCTATTCCTTCAGCTTCACTTTTTGCCTGAGCAGTGTGTTGGTGGCTGAAGTGAGGGCTTGCATGTCCCCTCCTAGCAGATTGGGTCTTGCTAGTATCCTGCTCTGGGCAGTGCCTGCTCTGTTCCTTGGTCTGCAAGGGGACTGTCTTACCCCTTTCCCTGGAGTTGGGCTCCTCATCCAGCAGCATGGGATCACCCAGTGAGGCTTCAAAACAGCATCAGGCCAATGAAAAGAGCTGGGTTTGTGATGTATTTGGCTCTATCCCTCCTCGGGAGCTGGAAGAGGTGGGATGGAGCATGGGGCAATGAAATCCTTTCAGAAACTCTGGAGTGATGCACTGTACAGATCCAGAAACCTTCTCCCAGGTGGCTGGGGATAGATGGAGTCCTTGAGTCACCTGGAGTAGCTCAAAACCCTTTCATACCCCCCTGGATTAGAAGCTGGATTCAGGGCTGGGGCTTTGTTGGTCAGTGCCATACCCTGCTATGGCCTGGAAATGAGCTAAAATGGGAGAATTGGGGGTTTCTCATGGAGGCTTTAGGTTGTGTGTGTTGGGGATAATGTTTGAGCTTCAGACCTCTAGCACCTTTGAGAAACATGGAAGCTGCTGTGGAAAGGGCTTAGGAAGAGCTTTTGGATGCAAATGCAGAAAAGCAATTTCTGAGCAGAAGTGGTTTTGATTAATGAGAGAAAATGAGCAATGGGGGATAGCACTGAGTGGCCAGGGGCTCAGCTTCAGTATCTCACCCCTATCTCACAGGGGAGGCTTAACTGATGGCAAACATTGTGGCTGGTACAGAGTTAGAGCTCCTCCACACTGAGCAGGGAGGACTTTTATGGCAGTGAATGGATGAGCATTGTGAAAGATGACTCTGATTCTTGGGGCATTGCTGGGTTAGATTGCAGTAAAATTGCAGCAAAAAGCAATTTGGCTTTAATCAACTCTATAACAAAGCCCCAGCGTGGAAAAGAGCAGAAGGTGTCACAAGATAGGAAACTGTCAGCATTGCTGGAGCTGAAAGATAAGATTGTGCTCCCTATGGCTATACTAAAGGAAGATGAATTATCCATAGGGGCGACTCAGAAAGACAATAATGTACAATTAAAGTTGTTTGAATTACAGTTTTAGGGAAGCATGGGTGGAAGAAAAAGCCCATTTAAGTGGGAAGTCTGAAACCTCTTTCCCATGTACTTTTAGAAGGCAGAACTAGTTTAGGAAAAAGATAAATCAGGCAGGGCAATGGCTGAAGAGGAGCAAAGGATGAGTTAAAAGGGATATTACAGAGGGATGCTGAGCATGGGGAATGGATGGGAAATGAACCAGCTCAGAGTGTGCCAGGAGCAAGAGGGGGAAGGCTGGGGAAGCCTGAAGAGTGGCAGGAAGGTTGGGAATCTCATGTCCAGAGGCCTTTGCCAGCAGTCCTGGCTGGATTGCCTCCCAAAGCCTGCTGCTGGGTGGGTGATGGAGGATGGCTGTGCTCCAGCAAGGCTGGGATGCTAGGAGCAGGGCTGGAACTGTGACCAGGAGCATCTCTTCACCCTCTATCCCCTCTGCAGGCTCTCCAGGCTCCACACACAGTGTTGTACCTTGTGGTGCTGGTGGGCTTTGGGAATGGTTTCCAAACTTCAGACAATGCTTGGTTTCATGTTGTCTCCATTAAAGGCAGCTGAGGAGGATGTAGAGGTATGTGGTTATTTCAGGCTTGTGCTGACATCTGCCCTTCTCCAGGCTTGGTTTAAGCACAGTGCAAACAAACCACAGGCTAAAGGGTTAAAAAAATGCTGCATGAGGAGTGTGTTTGCAGGAGCTCAGATAACTGTCCTGAAGCCACCTGCATTCCTGGTGGGGCTTTGCTTGGATTGGCCAGGGCAGCTAGGACCTGCGCCCGTATCCTGCGTCAGGTCAGTGGGGTCTGTGCTGCAAACCTCCCCCAAGGCTCGTCGTGCTGCTGCAGAACATGGGGGAACAAACAGCTCATCTTCAGCTTGTCATGCCAACGTCTCTGGTTGGCTTCATGAGTGGGAATCTTTTGGTGGGACTGTTCCTAAGCAGGAGGCAGAATATTTGGGAGAAAGTCGGTGTATCCTGTGCTGCGAGATCCCCTAAAAAGCTGCTGGTTCCTTTTGTTGTCCCACCAGCCACCTGTTGAGGGGGCCCAGCTCCAAACAGATGGTGATGGGGAGGACTGGGATGGGGATAATGGTGTGATCATGGCATCTTGTATGTGATACACTTGACACGTTGCCATGGGACAGCTGCAGTTTAGGAGCCTAAAGCATCAGCTGCAGACAAGCTTTGTAGTGACTTGTGCAGTTGCCATATTCCCTTCCTTGCAGGCAGCTGCCTTGGAGGAAGAGGAGGAGGATGGTGGTGGTGAGATGGAGGAGCTGCTTTGGGAAGGGCTTTTCTTGGAAGAAAAGCTCTGTTCTGTGCAGCACAAGGGTGGGCTCCAAAAATGTGTGGGTGAGTCTGGAGATGTGGTGCAGTAGCACTTAGCTTCCCAAATCAGCTGTTCTGGGAGCAGCAGTTGGGGAGGTTATTCCTTCCCAAGGCTGCATTTTCCTTCTGCTCCTCCCTTTCCCACTGCTGTACTAACTCCTTCTCCCCAGTGACCTGTCAGGACAGCTATGGCACAGATTATGGCTAGGATGGAGCCAGGACATGTGCTGTGATGCCAGCTGGCTGCCACCCTGGGCTGTGTATGTGCCTCTGACTCCTGCTTAATCTCTAACCAATCTGGTAGGAACCCAGACATCCCTTAGGCTTTGACCTCCTTTCAGACTTAGCTAAAGTTTGCTAAAGGGAAGAAGAGGGACAGTAAGCAATGTGATCAGCACTTAGATTCCCTGGGAAACTGGGATTAAAAGGGATATTTGAAGTGTCTAACTGCAGAGACAAGAGCGGCATCGTGGTACCTTTACTTCAGGGGTGCTGCTGTGCTGTGGAGGGGTTGGGATGCTGTGCAGGGGAGTCTGGGCTGTGTCTGTCTGCAGCTGACAGCAGGCTCTCCCTTAGGAGCTCTCACAGCAGATGGTGAGCAGCAACCAAGGGGTGGAGGCTGCCAAGTGAGACCTGCTGTCTGTGCCTCTGCCAGGCCCTGCACGGTCTCTGATGGGCATCTTCCACGCAGGAGCTGAGGTCCAGAGTGCATTAGGATGTAATGCAGTCTCTGTCTCCCTGCTGCTTACATCAAGTCAGTCCCATGGATGATTAAGGTTCTGTTTGGGGGGGAGTAGTGTAAAGCTTTGCGTTAGCTCAGTTGCACTCTGCTGTCAGGTCAGTCCAACTTCGCCTACCTTATGATGGGAAACAGAAGTGTTGAGTCGACCGTTAGGAGTCCATGCAGCTTATAGGCAAACCTGGTGTTTGTGTGCACACAGCATGTATCCCTTATCTTGTGTAGGCTGAGTACCTAATGGACCAGGCATGGTTCGTTCTTCACTGGTCTAAGATCTTCTGAAGTTCTGCATGGCTGGGTTGTGGTGTCACTGCTTTCTCTGGGATGTGATGACCCTGTCCTGGAGTGCTGTGGTTCACTTTGGCGCCGTGCAGGTATTTATTCTGCTTCATTTCCCTCGTTTGTGCACTTGAGGTTGGCTGTGCTGTTGCTGCTGTGCTCTCTACATGGAGTTTGCTTATTGTTGCAGTCTGATTGTTGAGGGTGTTTTTGAAGAAAACACCTTAAAGAAAAGCCTTAGAGATAAAACTTCCTTTTTTACATGAATTGGTGAAAGCAATCTTGCAGAGGTGTTACTGGCGAAAAGAAAAGCTTTGTGACTTTTCCCTGATAAGAAAATACCTTACTAATATTTACAGATAGCCTGCTCTGAACTGAATTATTTTCCTGGGAGGTGAGAATGGAATGCATGCTTTCTAAGTGAACCAGAAAGCCCTATGCTCCTGCCTGCTCCTCTGTGAGCTGGCAATCTGCCTGGTGTGGTCAGGAGATGGAGCCCACAGCACTGTGATGATGGAGACAGGGACACATGCTGGCAAGCAGGTAGGGGAAGGCCACATGGTAGGTTTTGGGGAGCTGCATCATCAGGAAGCAATTAAAGCTGTGGGGGTTTAATGGGAGTATCCGTCAGGTAAAGAGGGGTGAATGTGTGTCTGCCTGGACAGGACGCATGGATGCAATCTCTGAGACATCCCAACTGTGGAATTCCTCCTCTTGGGAGGGAGCTGCCAGTGTTATGGAATCTTCCCCCTACATTAGGGTGGACTCTGCAGCCTCCCACCTCTGCCTCGCTCTATAAAGGGGACCAGAGCTGAGGTGTCCAGTCACTGCAGGACAGGGAGACGCCTTTTGCAAAGCCGTCAGTGCTGGAGTTGGGGCATTTCTTACCTCAGGTTTCACATGTGCATTGCTCCTGCCTGCTCCTGGCCAGGCCAGCTTGGCTGGAGGAGGATGATGAGGGGGAGCAGGCCCTGGCTGTGCTGCTATAAGGTGGCTATGGGACAGCAGAGGATGCTGTAGGGACAGATGAAGGCTCTGGCAATACCTGGAGATGAGCACAGAGGGGTGATGCCTTTGGGGGAGCAGTTCTTATGTTTCTTAGATGTTTGTGTGTGTGGGGAGAATGTTGGAAGGTGTTTTCCTTCATACTGCCCTTGTTGGTTGTTGGGTGCTGATGAGTCCCAGCACAGTGGGGTTGCTGGAAGCAGTGGTGGCTGCAGCAGAGGTGCTTCATCCTGTAGCTGCTTATGGCAGCAAAGCTGGGTGGAAGGACTGGAGGATGCCTGGGAAGGATGTGGAAACAAAAGGAGAGGAAAAAAGGCTCATTTTCCATGTCTGGGGGAGGGGAAATCCTCTTCAAGGGCCTGGTGCACAGCTCTGCCTACCAGCTTGCTCTTCCCTGTGTGCCTCAGAGGCAATGCAGCTGGAACAAAGAGGAGCCTTTTCAGCCTGCAGCGGCTGCTCCGAAGCAGACTGCAGAAACCATCTGCACACAGAGCAGCTTCATCTTCCTGCTCCTGAGAGGCCCTGTGTGAAGTGGGGAAGCAGGGGGAGGTGTGTTTTGGGGGTGTCAATGGCAGACAGACATCCCTGGAGCCCAGATGTGGGCAAAAACCCCTTTGTGTGCCCCAGCTCTGCTCTGGGGACTGACCTGTCCCACCAAGGAGCTCTCCTGAGCTGTGCCCCACTCCCCAGGGTGAATTTAGGGTGCTGATCCCAACACAAGTCAGCGAATGGTTCATGTGCTGTTGTGGGAGCACCCTCACTTTTAGCTATTGTCATTTAGGACAGATAAACCCACCCTCCCCTGAATTTAGGGGTACCATTTGCTGTAGCTGGTGTGAACTGAAGGATAGATGAAGGCTCCAAGCCTGTTTTGAGTATCTCCTAGTGTTGGGGTCTTGTTATGTCTGTGCTTGGGAAGGAGGGCAGGAAGGGTTGGTGTGTACCTGGTGCAGAATCAGATTCATTCCATTCCTTGCTAGCTTTCCCTGGGGTGGTTCTGCATCTGGAGTCCATTGCTGGGCCCTCTGCTTATGAATGATCCTTGTGTACCACAGAAATGCTGACTCTCTCCAAAGCAGCCTCCTGCTCCGCACACAGGCCTAACCCATCTGTGCTCGGGTGGTGGTGAGTGATTCACCATCCCCAGCCCTGACCCTGTGGCCTTGGGATGGCCACATCCTAAGTGTTCCTGCTCTATTCCTCCTGAGTGAGCAGGATTGAGGTTATCCAGATGCAGCCTCATCAGAAACGGCTCGGGAGGCTCCCAGGTTAGTGTTGGGATTGTTTTCTCTTGGGACTGGCTCACTGCTCTGCCTCTTGGTTCAAAGCAACCTCAAAACCCCCTTCCTGCTTCTCCAGATCCTTTGCTTTTTGCCACTGTGATGGTTTTGAGTCTGCAGCAGGAGGAGCCAGAGCTGTTTTCCATATGTCCAAGGATCCTGCAGTGAAGTAGCTCCAGCCGCTCACCCATAGGGGTGACCCAGTTGTTGCTGCATGGAGCTGACTGATGTTCACTTCCAAAGTGCTCCAAAATGGATGATCCTGATAGTTTTGGGGTATGGAGATCTGCATGTGTAGCCAAGGTGGGATTTACTCTCTTGCCTTATACTGAATTGATCATGAAGATGATGTGTGCCACATGTCCTGTGCTGGAAGGAAATACAAGACATGCTCCTGGGCATTGCAGACTTGATTCCTACATCCTTGGCAGCTGGAAAGTGCTGGGGCTGTGTAGTATTTCCACGCTTGTGATGGGGAGAAGAAACTTCCCTTGGGATGCACAGAGCCCACACGCTATGGACACCTTGTTGGGAAGCTCTGGATTTGCTCCAGCACCTCCATCCATTCTTTCTGGTTATTCTTCCTCCCCTTGATCAAATCCTGTCTGAGTGTGAAATTAAACTTGCAAATTGCAGTTCTTTTCTTTGCCTCTCTGTATTTTTTTGTCATTATTATGCACATTTTTATGCACATACCTTGTGTACTGAAGGGTTTGAGGAAGGAAAATTAGTCCAAAATAATCATTTGGGATGGAGAACATCTACTGGTTAAATCCCTCCCCGGAAGCCCTTTCATTGTTAATCATGAGCCGGCTGCAAACAGCATGGATTTGAATTTTTAGCTAGTTTTGATGTTGAAAAACCTCCCTTTGTTTCCAAGCTGCATAATTTCTTCTTATTTAACAGTAAGAAAGCTCCTGATGCTCCGATGCTCACTTTGGATCTTCAAAGACAAACAAGAGCAGAGTTGCTCTTGCAGTTAAGGTATCAAAGCTGCGACGCTGCTTTGATCGTGTGAACTGTTGGGAGAAGGGACAAAATGCTGGAGCTGTGATGGTGTGAAGCTTTGCCCTGGGAAAGTTTGTGTCTTTTTGGGGAGGTCTTTGCAAAATCCTTGGGTTCCACATGCATTTTTGGGGTGCAGGAGAAGTCCAGGGACCTACTGCTTGTGGGAGAGGGAATCATCTCGTGCAGAAGGTCCCTGCAGCCCACCTGTCTCTCTGCTGCAATATTGAGGGGCTGATGGCTGGATCTTCTCCATTGGCTCTCTACACGTCCAGGCTGAGCACAGAAGGAGAAAGCCACTTCATCTGCAGGGCACATCTTGAATGGAGCACAGGGCTCCCGGTTTAGTTGCAAAGCTTCTGAAGTACGTTGACTTCACCCTTTCTTGTTCTTGCTGCTATGGCCCAGAGTGCCTGGGTCAAGGTGTGCTTTGTCACTGAGAAATCCTGCCTTGCCTGGAAGTGTGGGGGGAAAATTCAAATGGTTTTAAATATAGCATGTTTCAGGTTATTCTTATTTGCCTTTTAATTTTAAGCTCTCCAGGTTTGGCTGTTCCTGCTTCCCTCTGTAATCAAAAGGGTGAGGAGCTTCCTTTGCTCTGGAGCAACAGGATCCAAACCTCCCACATGGGCACCTGGCTCTGGGGCATGCACTTGAAGCTGTTGGAGCCTCTGGGAACACAACAGGAGCTGCTGGTGTTGAGGAACCCCCGAAGAAAATCAGCTTTAAAACAAGAACCTGCTTCCTTTGGGGAAACATCTGGGGGCTGTGTGTGTGTGTGTGTGTGCTGCTGAGAAATCATCCAAACAAAGAGCGCAGCTCCCTGCTCTTCCTCCTCTTCCTTTCCTACCCCGCTCTGGCTACATCCCTCCTGTGTATGCTGGGAGTGGTGCTAGTGCCCGCCTGAGGCTGTATAAAGGAGATACTGTGTGTGGAAGCGCCTCAGGCGTGTTCCCTCCTAGCACCGCAGCTCCCAACTATTTGGGGTCCCCCTCCACCCTGCAGCAGCACCTTGTCCTGAGCATGGGGTGGAGTTGCAGCTGCCTCTGTGCAGGTAAATCGTTAGCCAACATTTTCCCTGGGAAGTGGCCTGTGTCTGGTCTGTGCAGCTGGAAACTCCAGCTGTCTTTTGTTCATCCAAGAAGAGAGATGCTTGCTCTCCTGCCCTGCCATGCACCCTATGCCTGTATTTGAGTGCATGCCCCCTGTATTTGAGGGCCTGAGTCCCTCTGTTTTGAGGTCTCCAAAATCCCTGGCTGGATGCATCCCAGTCCCTGGGGTCTCCGTGTTGCATCTCCTGGATTTGATGGGAGGGCTTCACACCCCAGTTCCCCAGCTTTGTGCATCCCAGTGCTCTGGCTGTGTGCAACCCAAATCACTTGGCTCCATGTGCTTTGGTTCCCCATCCCTGTGTACCACATTCCCTCTCGGTGCAACCACCCCTGTGCACCCCATTCCCTCTCTTGGTGCACCCATCCCTGTGCGCCCCCTTCCCCATCTCAGTGCGTCCCATTCCCCATCTCAGTGCACCCATCCCTGTACATCCCATTCCCCATCTCAATGCACCCATCCCTGTACATCCCATTCCCTC
>JAOEHX010020925.1:0-29058 GCA_025448015.1 Bolborhynchus lineola | reverse complement strand
AGAACAATCATCAGCTTAATGCAAACAGTAGATAAGAGACAGGTCTGCCCACAGTGAGGTTTTGAAGCTGCTAGAATGAAACTCCTGGAAAACATAAAGGCTGTTGTTTAATTGCAAATCAGCCCTGATTTTCCCAAATAACTCTGCCTTTCATTCCTCTGCTGCTTTCATCTGTCTGTGCAATGGGGGGAGGCCATCAGACAGCTGTGCTGACAAGTTCTGGTTAAACTCTCATACCCAGAGCTGCAGTGACCTTGTGCAATGCATGAGCCTGACACAATGAAAACACTTCTGTTGTTTAATGCAGTTGGTGTTAGGTGCATGGGTCTCAGGGCTTTTTTACAGTCAAGTCTTCTGGTCCCCTCTGGAAGTGGTGTGAATTATCTATACCAGAACCTCGATCCAAGCTGATCCTGCAGTTAACCTGTGCCTTGGGAGTACTTCAATCAATTCTGTAGGATTTTCCAGGTGAGTGCTAGAAACTTCAGGCTGATCCCTACCCATGGAGACGTAGAGCTGGATTACTCCATCAAGAACGAAATTCTGCTGCCTTGTTTATGGGCAAGAAGGAGGTAGACCCTTTTTTCTTTACCCTTTCCTCCCTGACTTTCATAGCACTCACAGCAAAGGCAGGCCCTTGGCATTTCCCTGCCCAGCAGGTCCAGGGATGGGTAAAGAGACATTTCCAATGGGCAGGTTCAGGATGGGCTCATTTCCTTGTGTTTTCTCAGACTGTGCTGATGCTCAATCCTATGACACTATCTCAGTACCCAGAGAGCGTTCAGGCTGACACAGAGCTGGTAAGAGCTGTTGTCTCTGGGCACTGCGGGAGGCTTTCACCAAGCACTGGAGATGGCAAAATGGAACTATTAGGGTCCAAATGCAGAAGAACGGAGGATGTTGAGACAGTCAGTGATCAATGTGAATAACAGACTTGGTGGGAGGTTTGCTAAGGACGGGTCAGGGTTGGATTCTGAATACTTCTGGATACCTGGAATGACCAAAACATGAAATTTAGAGTAAAACAGAAGATTTCCAGAAATTTTCAAACTCAGAGGGACTGCAGCTAAAAGCAAAAATGCCTCCTGAACACTGGTGCTGACAAATTTGACCCTGTCAGAGACAGGGTGCTTCGTATTCAAACTGCAGTAAACTGGTGAAGTGCTTTGTTATCATCTGAACCCTAGCAATTAAATTCACCCAGGAAGTGTCTCAGTTTTACAAAGACTTTCCTTGTTTCTAACAAATGCTTGTGTGTGTGTCCTTAAAGTCTCCCAGTGGTCTACTCATTCATTGTGAGGCTCCTTCAGCAGCCAGGGCAGGAGCTGATATTTGCTGTTTGCAGGTTCAAGCCTGTCTTATGGGAGTTAAATTGCTGGGGAGAGCTCCTTCCCATTAGAGTCTGAGGATGCCTTGGAACTCTGAACACTTAAAATTCAGCATGAAATAAGGCTGGTCTTGTTAAACGC
Source organism: Bolborhynchus lineola (assembly GCA_025448015.1). Taxonomy (NCBI): domain Eukaryota; kingdom Metazoa; phylum Chordata; class Aves; order Psittaciformes; family Psittacidae; genus Bolborhynchus; species Bolborhynchus lineola. The sequence continues at coordinate 27,589 of JAOEHX010020925.1, read as the reverse complement.
TGGGAAATTGTTCATGACAAGTGTGTGACAATTTGTAAACAAATGAGATCATAGGGACTAAGATACATGTCTGTGTTTTTAAAAGTGAAAGTAAATATTAGGCTTAAGAGAGAATCAAAATTGTGTTGCAATCTGTTCTTCAGGCTGTTGGTGCCTACCGTTTCATGGAGGCTTTCCCATTTAGGGTAATAATCTGCTGTGCATTTGTACAGAGGCATTCCAAGTTGTCATTGAACCTGTCCACAGTGCTGGCCAGGACTGAGGAAACAAAACTCACAGAGGAGCAGAGGTTACAAAGAATAGGAGTAACATTTAATTGCTTACCAAGCTTCATGTTCCTCATTCTGCTTCTAAATCACATTTTTTCCCAAATCTACCTTGTCTAAAAGGCAGCAAACATCACCGACTGATATGGGAGGAAACCATGGTAAGGATGAGGGTGCTTAAACCCATCACTGGACATGAAAGCCCATGAGACCAGCAGCATTAAGTACAGAGAAACCATGAGCAGGAGTCGCCCATTTGGACCCTCTCACTCGAATAAGGATGCTGATAGAAAGAAAATGTATTTAGATGCCTGCAGTAATTAGAAAAGACACTGGTGAGACTTGGTTGCCATTTGAGAGAGCCACCCAGCCATGGCAGAGAAGCATGCTGTCACCCATCTGCAGGTAGCTTGGTGACAAACTGATCCTGAAAGCCAGGAGAAGGAAAATAAGCCAGGTGAAGGGAGACTTTGAGAGGTTATTTCAGAGCATTAGGTCTTTGGCAGAAGAGATGTCTTTGGTGCACTGTAAGATCAAACACAGACTTACAGTTTGTCTGTAAGTCAGTTGAACCTGACAGAGATGCTGGTGATGTGTGTTGCCTTTTAGACAAGGTGGATTTAGGAACAAAATGTGATTTAGAAGCAGAATGAGGAATGTGCAGCTTGATGAGCAATTAAATGTTATTCCTCTTTTTGGAACCTATGGAAGGTCTGCTGTAAAATATTGGGCATCACTTTTTGCTATTTTGGTATTAACCTGAATAAATTAATAGCAAACAGGAGGGCAAAATGAAAATACCTGAACCTTTGGAAGAAAGAGCAGACTCCTGAGTCTCACTAGCAGGTTCTCCTGCAGTGCACTGCTATTTGCACCAGGGCTGCTTACCAACTGAGCCCTATGGATGTCCTCAGTGCGTGGGAGTGCTGCAGTGCCTATCAGATGTGGGGAGTCTCTTTCATGTTTTTGAGAATGATGGACTGGTTTCATTGACGTGATCCAAGAGTTTTCTGTATTTGTGTTGCAAGCCAGCTATCCATCCGCGTGAATGACCAGAACCAAGTGGTAGTCATCACTCACACATGGGCATTTTTAATGGGTGTGTATTTTGCAGCGATTCACAGGTATCTCTGACTATTAACCAGAATAAACCCAATCTGCAGGTGGAATAGTTTCCTGGTGAAGGGTGTAGTTTCATCAGAATGGAAATGTTTGCCTAATACCTGCTGATTTTTCTGGGTCTCTAACTGGAGCACCTCTTTTCTTCTATTTAAGTGCCAAAGTGTTTCATTTAGACTTAGGTGTGCAAAGAGATTGATGTGTAATGCAATAGTTTTAATCTGAGTGACTGGAAAAGATGCAAATGAAATGTGCCAGAAGGAGCAAAGTTTGTTCTGTAAGGAATGCACATTTGAAAGAAAAGTTAAAATGTTGAAGGTTCCTTGTTAGCACTACCACAATATCTGTGCTGATTGATAAGACATTTTAAAGGAGTATTTATTACAATATACTTTGGCTGTGATGATGTCTCATCTTAAAATGTGGTGTAATATTTAGGGATTACAGATTTGGAGCAGCTCTGTGATTACATAGTCTGATCTCATGGACTCCTGGAATTTCATTTTATTATTCTCTTCCAAATCCTATATTTTATTCCCTTAAACTGACAGCTGATGCATTGCTTGAGTGTTGGAGCATGAATAGATTGAGGTGAACTATAATGGCAGATAAGCCGTGGGCACAGAGGAGACTATGAATGATTGTAAGAGGTGAGAAAGGTGATGTGTTTGGAGGCTGGTGCTTTTCTATGGCACAGAGCATGAGTCTACTTCTGCCTTCTCTTCCATAGCATGGAGGGGACGCCTGGAGGGCACCCCATGAGGTGTGGTGCAGAAACGCTATTGCTGATGGCTGCCCTCCTGCAGGCAATTGCTCTGAGAGGCCACACAGCATTTCTGTGGTCCACTGGGAAGCAGTCATGGCCTGGGTACTTGGGGTCCGATGTGCCAAAGGAGCAATGTTCAGCAATCAGCCTCCAGCAATTAATTTTGGAGAGCTGCTGTTGGTTTGTAAAGGTGCCAGGCTCTGCGTGCACTCAGGATGTGGATTTAAATAATTCAGCTGCTGGTAAGCAAGATAATCCCCTTCCCAGACGCTGCTGCGGGCACCAACCATGGTGCCACTGTTCAGCACTAAAGCAAAACAAGCCTCTGCTTCAGGAGGACACTGAAATGCTGCTGTCCCCTCTGCAGACACACATGAACATATGTGTAGAGCTGGGTTACAGGGAGCTGGCATTGTACTGTCCCACCACACAGAAGAAGGTGTGCACATGGCATGGATCCAGCTCCATTTGTGTCCCACAAAGACAATGCAAGGCTGGGAGGAAAGCTGTCTCCTTTCCCAGCTGTATGTATTTTCATGTAATCTTCTTTCTGCTCCTATATTTTCCACACATTGACTTTGCAATGTCTGTCTTTCATTCTTTTCCAAAATTCAGTTCTTCCTACTTACATGGGTGGAGGGAGAAATGAATAACCTGAGGAGGGAGGGAATGATTTCACAGCTAAGGCAGCTGGATACTTTGTTCAGTATATTCATAGCAGACTGAAAAGGGAATGACTAATAATGGCACTAAACTTTTGAGGGCAGTAAAAAAAACAGACCAAATGTGAAGAATTCCAGAAGGATCTTTCGAAGCACAGTGAAGAAAACCATGAAATTCAACATGCGTAAATGTACAGGGGCATACATGACAAAACATAGTTCTAACTTTATGGGCAAAATGCTTGGCTTTGAGCTGACCATTTCCATGCAGGGATAATGTACCTGGCCTATGATTAGCTTGGCTAATGAAGACATTGGCTCAGTTGTTCCATGGTGGTCAAATAAAACAAATTGGGATGCCCACGAGTTAGTAGGAGTATGGAGCCACCTCAGGCTGTCAAGTTATCAATAAGCTTGAGGTATGGAAAATTGCAGTCAGATGTGTCATGTGAGCACTTCAGCAGTGGTCAGCAGGTGTTATGCGTAAGGATGTATCTGTGTGGGAGCACACACAAAGCAAATCCATACCCAAAACCCATCAGATGTTTATTTGTCAGCATCACTGCCAGTGGTGCGTACAGCAAGAAATTCACAAGGATGCAGAGTCAGTTTTTACTGGCACAGGTTCAAGACTGAGTACATTACTCACAGGAGGCAAAGCTGCTGCTGAATTATTCAGGGCTTGCTGAACAACTGTTGAAAACCCAGTTCCACCAAATCACCACACTAACTTCATTGTGGGTTTCATTATACCACAGCCTGCAAAGCCAGGGCTCTCTTACTGTTGCACCTCTTTCTCTACAGGCTTGGTAGGGGAAAACAAATACTTGTTTCTTATATATATAAAATGAGATATCAGTAACATTTCTTTATAAATCACTGCACAATTGTGTATTGCAGCTTGTTTCCCTATTCCCAGCATCTCAGGGGAGGGTGTCTGGAAGTTGTGTGTCAGGTGATGGCAGCGGAGGTGACAGCAGGACCACTCTGCTCTGTGTGCTCATGGAGGGGAAAATGTTTCAGTCCTTTCCTCCTGAGAAGACTTAAGGCACCAAGACCATCTCTGTTCTCACACTCAGTGCTCCCTCCTCATTCTTTGCATCAGTGAGCCTGGTGGGTGCTGCAAGCAGGTGTGGATGTTGCTGCAAAGCATCACCAGCAAGCAGGTAACTTGAAGAGCAGTGACTGCTTGTAGGGACCATGGTTTGGTTTCTGGTTCAGGGGCTACTGCACATGGTTTGTGCATCACCACCAGCCATCAGGAAACTGGGAATTCCTGGCAGCAGCATGAGTTGTGCTGGAGGTGTAATTTATCTAGCAGTAAGAAGATCTCACTTCCAGAGATTGTTAAAGACTGAAAGTTACTTATCCTGCAAATGAGATTTATGGAATTTTAAAGAGAAACTCCATGTCTTGAGGAAAAAAGGAATATTTTCCCTGTTATTTTCAGGGTTACTGAAGTTTTTAAGCTTTCCTTAGAGTCGGCCACATCTTCATTTGGCATAAATGTAGTTCAATTAATGTGAAGCATATGCTGGCCTTCTGCCAGGTGAACATCTGACTTCATATGTAATTTCCTAAAATCTGTTGTGAAAGGGCTTTCTTGTTTCTCCCTATGTAATTGTAAGGATTTTCTTGTACAGGGAAAAGATAACTGGCTGATTACATGCACAGCATCAACTAAAAGACAATATAAATAATGAAAACAGGTGAAAATGCCTCTCAGCTTTCTCAGAAGCCTTGGCATGTTCTCTAACTGTAAATATGCAACTTTGGATCAGGCTGTAGTTATTTGAGCTGATGGTTAATGCAAAAGGTAGCTGCTTCCCCACTATTTAGTGTCATCGGTTTACAAGTTGTTGAAATTGGAAATGGAGCTAGTGGGAAGTGCTGGTGAGGTGGTTGGGGTAAATGGCATCTTCAGGAAAATCACTGCTGGCTGAGAAAATAGAACTTGTAGGGCAAAACAGAACATTGCATGTACAATAATTCAGTTGAACAGGATAAAAACCACCTTGTTGTTGGTTATTGGCTTTTGCTTTCCTTGTGATACAGACCTCCAGATCTACTGGTTCTGTCTCCCAGGGAGAAGACCTCTCTGATGTTAACAGGTGACATCCGGGGCAGACTTCAGAAAGACACAGCAAAACTCTGATTGAATTCTGTTGATTGGGGATTTTATTCAAGACCTTTCCAGACCTGCACTGTCATGTTCCTACTTGGTGATGGGCATCACACAGGAAAACTGAGCTTGCAGAAGCCCCTGGAGATTTCTGAGGTGCATACAGTGCAGCTGAGTCCAGCACAGGTAATTGGCTTTTTTCACATTGATAAGGTGCTGCAGTTATTTCTGGCATGGTCTAAAACAATGCCTTATCTATGTTTTTTGACTGAATTTCAAATTACTCTGTCAGGAGCCGTCATTCAAGACACCTCAGCATATTGCTCAGCTCCTCTTGACAGCTCTTGCACATCCACCTAGGGCAAAAATCTCATTGCTCTTTTCAACAGCCTCTTGCTCAGCAGGACCTTGGCCATTTTGGGAAGACCTTGCCAAAAAGACCAGCTATTTTATTTTCTTCCTGGTGAAGGTAACCTTAAATGCCCTTACATACATTGATTCAAATCTACTCTGAGCTTCTGTAACTTCATTACACCCTAAACCCATTCCAGATAGCCAAAATCTTTTTCTGTATTCCATTTTAAGTTTCCCCGGCTAGCTCTGTCACTTGGGCCCTAGACTTATTGTTAAATCACAAAGCAAAATTGCTTTTATGTCTGTAAGTTAAACACAGGTTAAACATGTCTCATAAATGGCATTTTCAAGTTAAACACACATATGGCTAATGCATTCTGATCTGGCTTTCCTATGCTTATCCATATAGATAAGAATTCTAATTAAGGAGTCTCATTTATCTCTCTTTCCAACTCATTTCAGGTTAAATAATAATTATTTTTTCTATTGTGGCTTATTATTATGCCATGCTAAATTATGAGCAAACATTAGATTTAATCACTCCAGTGTTTCAGAGGCAAAGTTTGATTGATGGAGTCCTGAGACAGCTTCCCAAAATATGAAGTTCTTCATCTATCTTAAGACAACATATTGTTATGACACATTTTTATTAGGCAGAAAGCAGTGATTTGGAGAAAAAGACATCTCTTGAACTTTTTAGCTTCAGGTTGAATGGATCTGTGTCTGGATCTCCAGCATTTCACTTCTTGGTGTTATTAAATCTTTTTTGGGGGGTCTGGATGCTTTCTTTTATGAGGCAATCCACACAGGCTAATCCTAATCCACCTCCCAGCCCCACTGCTGTGCTGTCCTCCATGAGCCCCACAAGGGCAATAGGACCTTCTGCTCTTATCAACAGTAGCAGGATGAGGGGAGAGAGACTGTGAAATAAAGCAGTGGTGAGAGTGTTTCTTACCTTGTAAAGGTCGTTCTGGGGGGTTAACATCCTCTGAGGACTTCAGTATTTTCTTCTGCTGTATTTCAGAATTTGATTGTTCAGGACTTTTGCACCTGGATTTTGAAGTAGGATGTCCTGTGTAGCAACTTGGTGGTCTTTTTGTGTCATCTTAAGGAAATGAAGCTCTTGACGTAGTAAGCATGAAAATCTGTAGCATTAGCTTTTATTATCTGAGATGTTTCTTCTGCTGTTGACAGCTTCTGAACAAACCCAGTGACAGCGTCATGAAGAGTCTCCTTCCCTATTAACCCCAGAAGAGTGGCAGGTACTTCTGTAGAAAGGGTCATCCTGAAAGGTCACACTTGGTTTGGTTTAACTTTGTGCTTTTGGTATTTCAGTCTGCAAAACTTCTTTAAGTAGAAATCATCCTTCTTGTTGGTGATCTATCAACTGATTTTATGCTTGATCTACACCTCTTATAAATTATTTACTTTAAAGTAATCTTTTAATTCTGTAGACTGTTAAGTCATCTGGTTGGTTGAGGCTGACTATAGTGAATCAGAATCGCTTTAGAGGATGAATCATCATTAAATCAGTAGTAGTGACAGCAAAGTAATACTCCCTATAATTTAAAACCCGAGAACACCTTTCAATTACAATTTCCCCTATTTTACACTGGAAACCACACTGAGTTTTTAAATTTGTCAAAGAGAAAGCTACAGGACAGTCAGAGGCAGACAAAGCAATAAATGAGCCAGTAGACATTTGATCAATGATTTGTGCTTTTTCAAGGAAGATGCTCATTAATCATTACCAAGCCCATTTTGTTGTTTCTAGAAATGTTTCTTTTTTCTATCCTCCTGTTATTGCTTTTGTTTAAATTAAGGAAGAATTAGACTCATGGTGTCTGGGCACATCACCCTCACAATACTTAGTGGAGGAAAGTAGACCTCTCTGGGGTGGGCAATTGAACCCACTTGAGTCCCTGTGTCAGGATGGGCAGCGTCTGCTCTTGGAGGAGCGTGTTTCCTCTTCTGAGGAGAGGAGCCCAGACAACTGCTAGATTTGTGCTTGTCTTTTGGAACAGCCAAATTTCAGTGGGATAAATCCTGCCTGTAGGCAAATCTAGCCATCAAAGTGAAACAAAATTTCATTTAGAATCACATCTAAAAGCATTTTACTGATACCCACTTCAAATGAATTCAGTTATTGTTAGAATTCTGTTCAATTTAAAACAACTGTAGATGTTTAGTGTCTCTCTTTCAGATATGTAGCTTATATAAATATTTTATTGACATGAATTAGATGTGTTCCCTAAAGGAAAAGTCTCAATTGTATTTCCATCAAACTTTCACGGGAAAATGGATTGCCTTTGTAACTCCTTATGAGCACTTTCTCTTTTTTCTTTTTGCTGTGAAGTTAGTTTGCTTGGTAACATAAGTCTGGCTGCTCGGACTGGGAAATGCACTGAAGTGAATCTTCCTGATTGCTCCAAAAATATTAAAACTAATAATGAACTTCGTAATGATCTACTTTAGGATCTGGTATCTCATGATCTGGTAGGCACAGATGTAAAACATACATCCCTCTGTGTAAATCAGAAACTTACCCTGGGTGGAGGATACAGCCTGTGCCTTTCCGTGGATGTGGGCTGCCAGGGTGCAGTGAGTTAGGTGTCAGTTCAGCATTAGGAACCAACCAGGAGCAGAGATGTGGCAGTGGAGAAGGCTAATTAATGTATGGCTCACCTGCTTGCTTGCTTGATGGAAGATCATCATTTAGCCATAGTAACTTGATTACTACAAGTAATGCCTCAGCCCTCCATGTGTCTGTGTTCAGGATGTGCTGCAGCTAAGAAGTTACAGGCAGAGGTCCTTCCATAAGCAAAATCATTTATATCTGAAAATGAAATGACAGAAAACTTGTTAAAGGTACTGTAGAAATCTCACACTGGTGTGTAGTGCTAAAAAGTTATTTTCACCATGTATCCTGGAACTGGCTGCAGTAGGAGCAGTGGGAGTGGGAAGCAGTGATTTGCTGCAGGAGTAGCAAGTACTGGTACTTTTCAACATCCCAAATGCCTGTTGAGTATTCTGACATGCTGGAATGGAAGTAAGCTGAAGGGGAACAGCACCCTGGAAAAATAAATAGAGCAATGGGTTTCTGATAAGGCAGTCAGCAATAGCATGGGGCAGCATGTCTTCTTGATAGAAGAAGGAAATTTTTTACACAGGGAACTGTCAATCACTAGAACAACCTCCTCATGGATGTGGCAAAGTCGCCATCACTGGAGGTTTTCAAGATGTGGTTGGGCAGGGTGGTAGTCCAAGGTAATCCAGGATGGTCCAACCCCAGGTGATCTTTCGAGGTCCCTTGCAACCTGAGCTGCAGTATGATTCTGTAAGTGATAACCTTAGGTGACATGTGCCCGGATGTGGGTATGTGAGAGCCCTGGATTTGTTCTTGGGATTTATCTGTGTATTAGGCTGATAAAACTTCTCTGCAGACTTGGCACTGCACTTTCTTAGGGCGCAGTTGCTGCTGGAAGATGTCAGAAAGAGAAATTCTGCCTGCAACCTCCAATTGCCCGTAGCAGGGTTTGCTCAGGCAGTATAAGGGGTGTCAAGGACTAAATACATTGCTGTTGCTCCTGTGGATGATTAATTTTAGTGTTCTTTGATAGAAAGCCAAGCAGCACAAATCTTGCCTGCTTCCATCAGTTTGCCCACTAAGGCCCAGACCGTTCAATTTTCCTTCAGTTGCTTCACACCACCAGGTTAACACATAATGAAACCAGAAGCATTTGTTCCCTCTGAAGCCTCATACATTGGTAAGCCGGGAGGTGGCATAAGAAGAAACAAATGGGTTTTATATCCCATTCTGAGTATACAAACAGCTAAAGCACTGTGCAGGTTGCTGATTCTCATTCCAAACATGTCCTAATGATGCATTCCACATGGGGGATAGCACAGCGTGAAGGAGAGGTGTGCAGGGTGAAGATAATCTCAGTGCTATTCATCTGTCTTGTATTTGCGAGCTAGTCAGACTGCAATCACTAGCAAAAACTCCAGTCTCGTTTAGTGTACCAGTGTCATGGACCATGTATCTCTTCGTTCGATAGGAAACTGGAAAATAGCAGGAAAAACTTTTTAATAGGTCCCAGGGGGTTGTGGTCAGAGAGTGCTTCTCATGGGTAAGCCCTCCTATGTCTAGGCTCACAGCAGCCATTGTAAGCATGGATCATCTGCAGCACCAAGGTACTGCAGGGAAAGGGCCAGGAGCACCCCTGGAGCTCATCCTGGAAACCTGCAGAGCAGAGTGTCTCCATGAGGTAGCTCAGACCAAGGGATGTTTCTGAGCACATCCAGGCCCAGGGTTATCCTCCTTCCTATAAACACGAATACAGGATTCAACTGACTCTTCACCTGATGTCAAAGTTGCACCCTATGTCTCATGATTTTGTTATGGCTCCTTCCTACCCTTGCTCCTTATTTTCCATTCCTTGCAATGCATTCAGATCCCCTTGGTAGCTCAGTGTCTTTCTTCTACTTTATTAATATTTCAATAAAACATGCCATATGGACCTAGAACACAAGATTGGATGTGGGTATTTTTCTCGTTAATAATAAGGATCCAGACAACCTCAGACCACTTTGTAGCTGACTCATTTGTTACCCTTGCAGCACTTGGTGGACCACCAGGTATCTGTAGCATCCAGCTTCTAATTGATGACTATTCAATACATAAAATCTGCCAGGTAAAGACTGCTAAACAGACCTCAAGGATACATGGGCCAGTTTGAAACTACTGTAATTGTGTGATGCTGTTTGATAAATGGTGACAATGTTGTTTAGCAGTGACAGAAATGGAGCCTACCACATTCATCAGTACTGTCCTGTTGCAGGTTCTGTGCGAGGACCTATGCAGTAGGGAAAGAAGAGGACTTGGCTGTGCAACTAATGTATCATAGAATCACAGAATGGTTTAGGTTGGAAGTGACCTTGAAGATCAGGCAGTACTATCCCCACTGCCCCAGTCGGGGACACCTTCACTAGATCAGGTTACCCAAAGCCCTGTCCAGCCCGACCTTGAACACTGCCAGGAAAGGGGCAGCCACAGCTTCTCTGGCAATCTGTGCAGTGCCTCAGCACCCTCATAGTGAAGAATTTAATCCTAATATCTAATCTAAATTTCATGTCTTTCATCTTAAACCCATTCCCCCTTGTCCTATCCCTACCTGCCCTTGTAAAAAGTCCCTCTCCAGATTTCTTGTGGGCTTTTTTAGGTACTGGAAGGAAAGTAGAAGTGCTTCTTCTCTCTGTGTCCTGGAGCTGTGTGGTTACCTCCTTTGAACCCGAAATAGTATGTCCTTGTGACCCCAGCGCTGTGCTCCACTATGAATACGGGAGATAACTTGGTTTGGAAGCAGGGAAGGTTTTCCCAAGACAGACCTTTTTATCCTGATGAAACCTTCTGCAACTCCAGGAGCAGGCTGGGCTGGAAATGTCACTTTCTCCTGGAATGGAAGGATTTGATCTAATCTAAGGGAAGGGAAAACTACTGCTTCATTTCTTGATCAGGCTTCATGCATGACCTTGAACAGTTATTTCAGCTCTGTACCTCACGTGCCCACTTATAAAATGAGATAATGGCACCAACTCACTTGTCTCATGTGGATGCTCAGATATATCCAAAGAGGTTGGATAAGCATTGACAGTACTCGTGGATGGGAAAGTTGCCAGTTTCTGGCAGCCTCCCTGCCAAATTCAGGAGCAGAGGGATTGCTCTTGTGTGCACCTTGTGCATAATGGAGAAAACCAGCAACTTTTAACAGCTTCGTTCAAAATCACACCATGAGCTAGTGATCTGGTTTATGGCTGATCTTAGCTGCTTGTTTAAGAGAGGAGGAGAGCTACAGCTCCTCTTCTCTTACACAGAGCAGGGGCAAAGTAACAAATCATGATGAGAAATGACTGCAGGCTGGAAGTAATGAGTTGCATCAGAAAGATGCAATGGATGGGGGAAGGGGCAGAGGCCAAGAACCATTTGCAAGGTGAGTGAGCAGATGGGCAGCAATTGTCTCCAAGCAGATGCTGCTGTTTTCCTTGAAAAACTGCCTAATGCTCAGGAGGTTAATGGGAGATTTATGAAGGCAGCAGGGAAAGGTGAAGGGGTGCATGGCAGCTGGCCAGTGCTTTGTGAATGACAGCAGCTTCCTTAAAATAACTGAGGCTGTTAATAAACTGTTGGGTCCTTGGCGTATAGTTATCAACATGCCTAGACAAATGAACAAATGAATCATTTCATTAGGGTATTCACAGTGGTTTATGCCCAATGAATACTAATTTAAGCAGCATCGGGAAAATATAAGGTTATTTCAGGTATATTTAATTATAGCACAAGTATTTTTCCTTCTCACTATTATTTTGAGATGCTCAGATAAAATCTGAAGTCAACTAAATGCCCGGGAAGGCCTCCAGTCCCCTGCAGAGGCTTTGCAGAAGTCTCAGGCTTGCTCAGGGATGTGTACTTGAGATCGAGAGCATTTTATTAGGTGCTACCTGTATTTCAGAGACAGGAAGATGCTGGCATGGGGCAGGGAGGTGAGCTGGCAACTCAGGAATGATGTTTCCTCCCTGGTTTGCATCCGGGATTTTGTACTGACGCAGCTCTGTGCTTGCAGCTGATGTTGGCACTGTATAAACACATACTGACATAGAGGCACGGCTCCAAAGAGTTTATAGTGGGAATAAGTGGGATAGGGGGAGCGGGAGGGATGGGAAGCTGCTAATGTCACCAGGCTACAGGTGAGAAGTGAAACTGTTTTGCTCAATGTCACACAAGAAGGTGGTGGCACTGAAGCTTCTGCCTCTCTGCTCCCCAGGCCGGTGCCTCATGTGGGTCCTCCTCCTCAGCTTGATGCCAGGGAAATTCCTCTTATTATCCTTCATTTAACATGGGCATTTCCCCATATTATCACATCCAAAGGTAGTGGGGTTTTCTTTGGTTTTTTTTTTTCCTATGAATAAAGAGCTGCAGAAAGGTAATTGCAGTAAATAAATCATTGCAGTAGCAGAATGAAATGGTGAATTGTGAGTGTAGCAGCTGACACCCCCGACTCTCCTTCTTTCTGTTTGCTTTGTGAATTTCTTATTTTAAAAGATCTGCTCCCCATCACTAGAAATGCACCAGTCAGGACTGCAGGCTGCCCATGGGACGTGCTGCAGCTGAGAAGTTACAGGCAGAGGTTAATGGGTGAATCTCTTTAGCTTGTGTAGTCCCTTGGGGATCCTGTGAGGCTGTTGCTGGAGAGGGGTCTGTGCAATACGTGTCCAGTGCTGGGAAACCTAAAACCTGTTGTTAGAAGTAAATGTGCTGTGCAGTTGAAAAGCATTTTAACAATATGAAACTTCTCCTTTGGGTTTGTATGGGAAACAATATAAACTTAGGCACATAAGTGCTGTCCCTAAGGAGCAGCCTGCCTGAAAAACTCAGTTTGTAGGTGCTTTCAGTGGAATCCTCCTCTGCCTTCCTCATACAAACCAGGATTTCAGCCTTGCTATATGGACTTCAGCTCCTAAAATGTGTTGGTGTTACAAGAGCACTGCGAAGAGTTTAGACTTAAACAGCAAACACCACAGATTAAATGCTTAGTTCTACGCCCAAACTCATTATCTGCATAAATGGAGCAATGTTCCAGGATTGGCTGGAAATACAAATAAAACCAGCAAATAGTAGAATAGAAAAATTCTTATCAGCTTACCTAGAAGTAGTAGAAGTGGTTCTTGTTTGTGCAGCAGCCAAGAGATGAGTAGAAAATAATACTGCATAATCTTTTACCATAACAGGCTGGTGTATGTGAAGAAGAGGTACAAACAAAATGCTCTTTACAAACCCACTATCTCCAGCATCTAATCAATCAACACTATTAAGAGAACAAATGGACTTGGATGTTTGAAAAGCAGCAAATGTCTGGGTGTGAAAAGGTCAGAGACAGTTCTAACAGCAGGCTTCTTTATCACAATCTCTGAGGCACCAGTGATTTTATAATTGGATATTTATTTTGATTTGCACTGATTCTGTCTCAGATGAGTCACATCATGGTTACTTGTCCTTGCTGTATTTTATGGTGGTTGCATGTGCCTTGACTCTGAGGCTCTGATTTATTGAATGCTGTACAAATACCAGTTCCTAAATCTGGAAGAGGATGAACAAAATTTGTCAGATAGAGATTGGAAATGTAATTGAACTTTACCAAGTTGAAATAAGACTTCCTGAAGCAGCACTTCAGCCTGTATTGAGCTGACTGTAATTTGTTTGAACTCAATAGCAGTTCAAAAACCTGTGCTTGGTGCTTTTGAGAGTCCCACTGATTATATTTTTGTAACTATCCTAAGAATACTGATATAGTCAGACACCTCTGGCCTGAATTCATGTTGTCTCAATGCATTTATGTGGATCAAGGCAACGTGTCTGACATTGCCTTTTGGGAGGTGAGGTGTGACTTGGAGGATGCCATTTCTTTGCAGACTGTGATGCCTGGGGTGCTGGGGTAGGGAACAGTTCACCCATGACCTAGCAGACAGGCATGGGAAAAGTTGCCATCAGCAGCAAATATTTAGCAAACAACTGCATTTCAGAGTTCTTCAATGTCCTATGGCATGAGGCTGGTGGGACATGGGAGCAGATTCCCCAAGAAGCTCTGGCAGCCTCATCCCTGGCAGTGCTCAAGGCCGGGCTGGATGGGGTTTGGAGCAACCTGGTCTAGTGGAAGGTGCCCCTGCTGGTGCCAGGGGGTTGCAGCTGGATGAGTTTAAAGGTCCCTTCTGATCCTATGACTCACACAGCCATCAATCAGCAGCACAGAAATGCACACACACACTTACATGCTTGCTGGCAAAGCTGATTTTGCTTAATATGGCCCAGGCTCTTCTCATGGCATAGAAAACAAAACTAAATTAAAAGATCTGTTTGCACCTTGGTTCTATAAATGCTATACTTATATAAAACTGTCCCTGTGTTTTGCTGCCTACATTTCACTTGTATGTATAGCAATATTGTCTATTTTCTCCTCCCTAAAAAAAACTCTATAGGAACCAAAAAGGTACCATTTTTTTCTATGTATTTGCTCAACACATCAGTGGAAACATCCTCACTGACTGCAGTGTTTTGATTTGGGTGGTAGGCAAGCAGTAGAGAAGATACAAAGTCAGGGTGTCAGGAAAAATAGTACTTCTTGTCGTTTCTTTGCCTTTGCTCATTTGCATGGGATTTGCTTCAAGGCAGCAATGAATGTCACCAGCTTCAGGAAAGAGTTTCGTATCTGACCTATTACTTCTTGTCTTTAAAGAGTAAAGCAGCCAAATTCCTCAAAGGCCACTTGCATATAAATGCTAATTTACAACAGGTCTGCTAGGGATCTCTTAAATATGAAATACATTGTCTGCATCTGCTAAAAGGGGGAAAATGTGGCCAATATCTTACAGTAAAGCAATAATCTTCTTTCTGTCTCACTATTCTTCTGTTTATTCAACCTTAAAACAGAATTTGAAAGTTCTTGCCCAGTGGGCCTGTTTTAAGCGTTAATATCTGCAGAAATATTCTGAAATCTGAGCAGGAAGTGCTTCTTCTGTTAAATGAAGATGAGCCCTAAATTTCAACTTCAGGTTTCATTTTTTCAGCAATTCACCTCAGTAGCAAAATTTGCATTCATTTCCACTCAGCTCGTTTTCTTGAACTAAGACATAAACCTGAGCTATTCTTTTCTTATTCCCCCAGGGCAGGGGAAGAGAAGGGAGGCACAGGCTTTCTGTGACTTTGTAAATAAACTGGGATTAGCATTCGGGCAGAAGGATTCAGATTGAAAAATGCAGATAAGGAAGATGTTTTTAGAATGTGAGAGTGTCCTGGTTTCAGCTATTGCAGTTATTTTCCTCCTTCCTAGGAGCTGGTGCAGTGCTGTGTTTTCTGCCTTAGTCTGAGATCAATGCTGATAACACACTGATGGTTTCAGTTGTTGCTAAGTAATGCTTACTGTGATCAAGGACTTTTTAGTCTCTCATGCTGTGCCAGTGAGGAGCAGCACTCAGAGGCAGGACACCTGATCCAAACCAGCCAGAGGCATGACGTGCCACAGCACATCATGCCCAATATATAAACAGGGGGAGTCACCTGAAAGTCCCAGATCACTGCTTGGGTTCAACTGAGCATTGGTCAGCGGGAGGTGAGCAGCTGTATTGTGCATCACTTGTGTTTGTTGGCTTTTTCCCTTTCCCCTTTCAGTTTTATATTCTCTTCCCTTGTTACTTCCCTTGTCATTATTATTATTGGTGACAGCAGCAGTGGTTTGTGTTATACCTTAGTTACTGGACCGTTCTTATCTCAACCCTTGGGATTTACATTCTTTTAATTCTCCTCCCCATCCTGCCAGGAGCAGGGGATGTAAAGAGGGAGAGTGAGTGAGTGTCTGCATGGTTCTGAGTTACTGGCTGTGCTTAAATTATGACAGTTCTTTTTGGTGCCCAATATGGGGCATGAAGGGTTGAGGGAATGACAGATTTGACCAGAGTGTGTCAAAACAAATGTATTAGAAACACTCGTTGTTTTGGATTAATAGTCACTTGTCACAATGTTGATTTATTTGTTCTTGGAGTTGGTGCATGTGGTCTCAGAGTTGTGTTACCTCACACCTTACTTGCAGCCAGCATTTGCTGGTTTAACGTTTATTGGCTTTGGGACTTGGGCTAAGATTCTCATTTTGTTGTACTTTATGATAGTGGCTTGTGATAGAATAGAATTATGAAACTGCTCTGGTATGTATTCTCAGCACTGCCATCACCTCTATACTTTTGGAGGCATGTAATGGGAATTATCAGTAATTACACTTCTTTTTTTCTCCCTCGGAGAGCCAATTTATGCAGGAGACATCGTCCTGTACCTTCTGCTCTCCCACCAAGCTATTTACAGTAGCATTTGAGAATTTTTAAGATTTCAAATATCCTTTGAATACCCTTGAAACCAACCTGCTCCTTTGCTGGGAACCGGCATTTTGTTGAATGTGGTTCAGGTCTTGTTTAAGGTTAAACCATTATCTAAGAATACCACCAGGAGATCTTTTTCGAGACTGTACAGTCATGAGTGGCAGGAATCAGTACAGGAAACAGAGGAAATGGTAAGCAGCATCTCTGCTGGTGAGCAAAGATGTAGACTTTCTCGTTCAAACTGTGCTTGGTTCAAATGCTGAGTAATAAAGGTCAAAAGCCTGTGTTCTCTGTTAAAAAGTCCATAGGTGGGATGAGTTGTGTGTTTCATTTTAACGCGTCATTTCTTATTTAGAGGGCAAATATCTCTTCTGTCCTAAGCTTGTACAGCCCCTAGCACAGGGGGCGTGCAGTAGTTTTTTGTGTTTCTGTATGTTAACAATAAACATTTATAACTAACGATGACGCCATGGTGAGAGTGGTTTGTTGCTTCTGAGATCAGTCAGAGTAGTGATGGTCATGGTGTGTGTAGGAGAGAGAAGTTCTATTTTGTTGCTGTTGTTCGTGCATGGTCTGGAGCCTGACTGAAGGCAAATTCATTACCTGTGCACGTTTACATGATCGAGAGTTTGCCACCACCAGGTTCCAGGGGAGACAGTGTCAGAGCTCAAGGGTAAGGAGCACAAAGTTACCCTGAAGGGCAGGCTCAGCCTGTCTTCACCTTACTGCACTTCATCCATGGCAGACAACATGGCCATGAAGAGCTTAGGTGTCTGAGCCAGATCTGGGCCACTGAGTCACTGCAGATGCAGCTAGGAGTCTGGCATGCACAAAGCACAAGTGTTGTCCAAAACTCAAAGTGGAACCCATCTCTTCTGTCTGCAGATAGCTGCATGTGAGGTGGCAGCTCCTGGCTCCTCTGTAGGCTGTGGAGAGGCTCAGGCAGTTCTTACACTGTGGTCTGTTAGATCTCCTTTAGCATCACCTGATGTGCCCGTTTCTCTCCATGGACTACAAAGAGTGCATGAGGAAGCTAACTCTATGTATACAGTAGTTAAAGGAATCTCATTCCAGCGACTGAGTCTTGAAGAGCTGGGAGGAGATGTTGCATACCTATGAATGTCTCAGGAACATGTTAAAGCAGAGGCAGCATTAAAGTTGCCCTTTTAGTGTGTAAAATGTCAGAGGAGAATATGGTTATTTATAATGCATTATCACAGGAATCAATTTTTATGCCTTTGTGTGTATCATGGAAAATCTTTGGGAAGTGCTGTTATCCCTAAATAGGCTGGCATCAGTTCTGGTCTCATTGTGTAGGAGTTGAGTGTAACACCAAACTGAGGAAAAAGCCAGGAAACTGGAAGGAAGGAAACACTGAGGATGATTTGCTTGGGATAACCTCTCATTTGATCTCAGTGAAGAAGCATTAAAGGAATGTTTGCTGAGGGAGCCGGATTGGGGAGCTCAGATAGCCATAGATGTTTGCAGGGTGTGAGGACTGTCCATGTTGTGTCCTCACGTGTAAGTACACTCTGTGATGGTGCACAGGACTATTACCCATTTGCTGAAGTGGATACTCCACACAATCCTGCCCAGGTTGTGGTGGGACCTTCTTGCCCCCTCTTCCCATCTCCTGGAGGTGATAAGAGATGATGTTCCTGTGCGGGCTGATACCTCTGAGTGCAGCATGTATTTGATAAACTCAGTTGAAAGAAAGTTGTATCTTAAAGAGTTGCCCTCTGTTCTCACCTGGATTCCTAGATGGGGGATGCAGTAGTTAGCAAAGACAGGAAGTTGTGAAGTCCAATGCAAGTAAGTTTTTCAGAAAGGGCATTGGCTTTTCTGAAACACTTATTTGATACATATGTTTTAGTTTATAAGCTGCCTGGATTAGTTTTTTCTTTCCTGAATATTTATCCACAAGGTGAATACGCATGATGATTCCATTGACTATAGAGCATTTGCTGCTGTGGGCTACATTATCAATCTTGGGAAACTTCTCATTTTCCATTAGGAAAAGACAGAGTAAATAAATCACTGCTGAGTTAAAAATGTTGCTGGTTAAGACCTTTCCCATCAGTTTAATGTCATTCCTTTGAGGCTTTTGCAAATCAGAATATTGATATCATGCTCCAAACTGTTTTTTCTTATTAGTCAGAATATCCTTTCTGACTGACATGTACATGATTGCTCTTGAAAGAGATTGTTCTAACATCTCTTTCTCTTAATTCTCAACATTAATAATGGTGTCAATCAAGCACTCATCACAAATCTTTTAGTGTGCTGTGTGTTCAAAGCCGTGTATTTCTTCAGTAATGATGGGGCAATTGCAGTTATGAGAATAAACCAGGCAGCTGCTCTCTACTCCTTCCTGCTGTCTCTGGAATGTCAGGGAGCACTCTCTGAATTGGCACCTCTGTGAATCTCACCCTACAGACTAAAGTTTGCAACATGCTGAGGAGTATTTCTAATAGCTGTAACTCTGATGCTGATGGTGTGTTCTGTGACACTCAACAGATGTCAGCCCATTTTAGTGCTTTGCTATCAAAGAACCATTGACCACCTGTGCCATGCATAGTAATATGCTTTCTTTATCCTGTGTAAAGAAACTGGTTGTTTATGACAATTTCCTGCATTCAAATCCATCCTTTTGGGCTGTAGCTGCCTTACCAAGTAGTTCAGATCACTTTGCAAAGGCAAGCCATTCTCCTTCTTTCTTACTACTTTCCTGATTTTGTTATCTTCTGCATGTTTTACAGCAAAAAACCTGTACCACAGTCAAAGCATTTATTTAATGCTAGCTCAAAGCCTGATCTCTGCAGGAGCCCTCTGGTACTGTCTGCACCTGAGAGCGCTTGGAGGCCCATCCAAGGGCCAGCTTCTGATGCATCTCATGCCTCTTCTGATGCCAACAGCTCCCTTGTGCATGCTGGTTGATCAACATGCCATGAAACAGTCAAGTGCCTCAGGAAGGCCCAAGGCTAGCTCTGTAGTGTATGGATTTGTAATCTTCTTGGGAAAATGCCCAAACCTTCCTTTCCCAAGCCCATGCTGTGTTACAGCATGGCCCCTCAGATTTGCTAACCTAGATCCTAAATTAAATGGTTGCTTTTGTCATGTGGGGAATCTTTCTGACAATGTACAATGCCTGTGCTCAATACCATGTTCTTCTTCGGAATCTTCAGCAACTTTTCAGCCTCGTGGTGGTTTCTCCCTCTGAGGCTCTTGGCTGCAAATTTTAGCAGATGGTACCTCACCTCCTCCTCTGTTCCTCCTGTGGGTTGGATACTGCATTCACCAACATCATATGGGTTAAATATATCCTATTCCTTCACTGCCAGTTTGGCATGGGCAAGCCAAAGCCCAGAGTGTGCTCAGGGGCACTTACTCAAGCATGAGTGGTGCCTGGACCACAGCTCCCAGCCCTTTCTCTGCTACAGCCAGGCCTTTCTGTGCCATGGCCTCCAGCAGGGCAGCGTGCAGGACCAGTATGGTACAGTGTGTATCTTTGTGCTAGAAAATAGTGCTAACATGTACTACATATTTCACAGTCCTTTGGGAACTGAAAGCTAAACAGTTATACAACAACCCTGGCAACTCCCTGGCTGAGCCTACACAACTAAACCTGGTGAGAGTGGATCTGAAGATTTTCACATCAAAATGTTGCCAAAATGACCACATTATTCATGCAAAAAGCTGCAGTTTGGTTGCACCTAGGGTAGTCTCTCTAACTGTGTGACTCTGACTGTAGGCACAGTCCAAAGCAGTTTGTGGTAAGGTGGAAAAGCTATAAAATTAGTTTGACTTTCCAGACAGACACTGTGCTCCCCCGAGTGTGTGCTCCTTGGAGACCTTTAACTGAAATAGCTCGGCGTATCTCCAGTCAAAGCAGTGATCTCTCCACACCACAGCTGAACCAGATTAAAATGCCATCATAATAATGTTCCAGACAGGCAGCAGGGCTCATACACAGCCCCGGTGCTCCTAAACTGCTGTTGAGGAGGAACATTAAACAAGCAGGAAACATTAAACAAATAAAGGTATTGAACAGTCCTTGGGTCTTATTACTGGGGAATAGCCAGTCAAAAATAAATGCATTTATTATGGGCTTGTTCGCAAAACCCATTTTGCTTAAAATGGCTCAGTCTCTGCTTATGGTACCACTGAAATCACTTGTAAATTAAGGAAAAGGTTGTTTTTTCTTGGCTTGGTTAGTAGTATCTTGGCCTGTAAGTTCCTATGCCTTTCTTACTGTTTTTCTCCTGCAATTCTCTTCCATCTGTAGCTCTCTCTGTCCATGGAGGAACACACCACCTTCTCCTGGGTTGAGCTGACTAAAGGTGTTGATTCCCTGTGACCCAGCACTGTAACAGGATAATTTTGGTGGGAGATGAGTCAGTCTCAGGATTATGGTTTATAGATACTTGCCGCCTGCTGGATGCTTATAGGCAAGTGAAAGAATCACAGTCCTCAGACTGTGATGCTTGAGGGACGCTCAGAGGAAGCTTTGCAAATGGCAAGATCTTGCAGGTATAAAGCTGGAGAAGGAATGAGGCAGATCATGCAGCACCTTCTCATTTTGAAACTGTTTCATCCAGATTTCACTGAGAAGGTGCTGTATGAAGAGATCAGTCACCTGGGCTGCTAAGGACTGGCTCAGAAATCAAAGGCAACAAGATGACAGAGGATAGCATTCAAGGTTTTCCTTTATTGCTTTTGTCTCTTGCTTCTATCAGGGAAACACACAGGAAAAGGCGATAAGAAAGCATGAATTTTGCAAAGTGCCTCTTTAGAAATGTTTTGTCAAGATTTTGATACATTTGCAAAGAAAATTATAGTGAGTTTTTGTCCATTCATTCCTTTTATAGTAGGCAAATATCTCAGAAAACTATGGCACCTTGCAGATTTAGCAGAACCAAGTGAGACAGTGAAGATGGCGGGTCAGTTTTGGGTCTCCTTAGCAGTACAAGGTTTTTATTGTAGATCTACTTTATATAAAGGAGGAACTTCAGGCAATGGCCATGACTTCAGGGAAATTAAGGCAAATATTTTAGGGGAGATTTCAAGATGCAGCCTTCTTGGTACCTTGCCTAGAAACTTCCTTTTAAGCAGATTCATCTCAGAAAAGCCATCTGTATGGTTTGAGCTGTGCTACAAGCTACCTGAGTGCCTGAGTGCAGCCTAGCTTGCTCATGTAAAACTTGTCTGCGCTTTAGGTCACTACTGGAAACCGGTCCCTGGAAAGGGAGCTGATGAGTGCTGCTGTAAAATCTCTGTAGACCGGAATGAGTTTCCTTTAATGAGCTGACTTATTTCAGGTGTGAAGAGCAGCAATAACTCTCACCAGTTTAATGGGAGCTGTAAGCACTCAGCCCATAAAATACAGAAAATGGTATGTAGAGGTGGGTAAACACGCATCATCTCAGACAGACGATAGAAAGTTGCAGTGCACTTCTCTAATCTGACATCAAACCCTATGCACATATTTCCCAGCATAATTTCACATTTCATTACTAGGAAATTAAAATTAGCTGTCGGGGAACTGATCCTGCAAGGCTTTTGCAGTGGAGGGAGAGAAAACGGACTGAGCTTTGGCAGGAAATGAAAATCGGATTGGCTTTATTGCCACCCCAGGTGTTGTTTATTGCAGAGGACTTCAAAAAGGGTTTTTATTCCACACTCAGTAAAAGAAAAACCCCAAATCAGCCACCTGCCCCCAAAGAATAAACATACTTTCCAATACAAAGCCATGCACAATGAGAGCTTTGCAGCAAAGCTTGCTCCATAGCCCGGTTTGTGCTGCAGAGTGAATGGGAAGAGTATTGCAAAGTGCCTTGCCAGTCTTCTGCCATTGTCACAAGCAGACACCACTAATGGGAATGCACCTGCATCTAGGAATCTCCATCCTGTCTTCCTTCCTGAGGTGTCTGTGGAAACAGCATCCCCAGAATCTTGCTCTGTGCATGTATATCTGCAAGATGACAAAGGCTGCAGCAGCTTGTGCCTGTCTACTGCTCTTATGGCATCAATTTCTTCACTTTTCAGCTGGACACTGAGCCTCGTTGTTTCTCCTGAGTTTTCCTTTGGTAAAACATGTGGGGTCAACTTGAAGACAAAACCTGACCAAGATTGTTTATCAAGCTTAAAGCTAGTCCACTTTTAAAATGATTGCTCTTACAGTCAGCTTTGATTATTCTTAATCATCTGTTAATCTAAATATAAGATGTTATATAAACAAATTGCTCTCCCCCAGCCTCAAAAGTTGTTTTTTGAAAGGTATTTTTGCATTCAGTGAGGATACTCTGTTGACTGGTTTTTCACTCTGCCTCCTCTAGACTTCACAGATAACGATGGAGTTATATATAGTGACGAGTCGGGCGGCAGGGAGGAAGTATTTCCCAGGGATGCTATTACTGATGTGTGTTAGATAAGAGCTGCAGACACAGTCCTGACCCACCAGCATGAGTGGGACATGCAACAGCCTGAGAATATCATGTCAATGTGCATCTTTATTCATTTGGACCACTAAAGTCAAAGCGTGTGTGGACATCACTTGAACTGGAAAGGAGTCGTCATGTTCTGTGACACTTGGCAGCACTGTCCTGTGGGTAGGAGCACTGCAGGCAAGTCAAGAGACCCAAATTGTTGCTAATTCTGCTGTTTTCTATAGAACTGTGGGTGTATAAGTACTGAACAGCCAGTTAATTTCTATGAGCTTTTGGGAGCAGGGGAGCTCTTAAATGAATTTACAAAATACCCTAGTGTAGTGGGAATATCAACTTAGAAGGAAGCTCTGTTTGATGAAGTCTATATATTATAACACCTCCAGAATGGACTAGGGAAAAAAGATTGGCAGGAGCTCAGGGTTCTGTTCCTCTGGCTTCAGCAATGCTGGTCTGCTTGCTCTTCGTGTTTGAGTCTGGAGTCCTGAGTGACACAAAGCATAAAAGAAATAGGTGAAGATTTCAAAACCACTTGCTCACTTATCTGAGCTCTGGTTTACAGCAGTTCTTGCAGTAATCCCTGTAACTTGGCCTTGCTTCACCTTCTCAGTGTTAATTTAGGCTTGTTCTTCCAGGCCACAATGTGGTGCCAGGAGAATGGGATAATGAAATATCTCTAAAGGCAAACAGGAAAGTAGAAGATGAAAGTTGGAGAGGAGTGGTTATACAAAGGTCAGACAGGTCATTTACATGGCTGCCATACGAGGCTGTGAAGAGACAGCTAAGCTCAAGCTAAGATGGTCAATTCAAGCAGTGCTTTCTATTTCAGCTGCCCGAAGTCATCCTGAGTCCAATCTGTGTGAACAGAACAACTCAACCTCTTTTCTCTAGGTAAACCACAAGCAGAAATACTATTCCATGGCTCAAGCATCAGATCTGGAGTTGAAACTTGGGCACTTTACCTCTACTTGCAACAGCCCTCTGCCGTGCTCCAAGGGAGCCAGCCGTAGCCCCATTGTGGCTGGCCTGGTGTCAAGCACAAGCCAGCAAACCCTGCACGCTGGGGCACCTCTGCAAGGCAGCACATCAGCAGCAGTCCCTGCAACTTCCCATGTTGATCCCCTGCATTGCTGTGCCTCTCTAAGGGCATGGGGTTCCCACACATGTTTTGTGTTTCCTTCTGAGGGGAGAGAGTGCATTTGACTCCTAATAAATTGGTCATAGATATGGCAGAGGAGTCTCATCCTTTTCATCTGTGTTTGACTGGGGCTGCTTCAGCTTCTGATGTGTTTTGGAGCAGCAGCAAAGCTTTAGAGGGAAGGAAAGATGTTTGTCCTTGGAAGTGAAACAGCCCAAGTCTTTCCTCACAGCTCCAGGTGAGCAGGGGCTGGAGGTGCGGGGACACCCCACAGCTCACTCTGGCTCTGTGATGGGAAGGATCGCCTGTAGCAAGAGCCCTGGACACTGACATTCCCTCTCCTACCGCAGATTCTTGCTCCGACCCTGGCCAGTTTGCTTAATGACCGATTAGATGAGGCTAAAGGCATGTGCCTGTGCTTGTTCCCTGCTTCTGAACCCAGCTGGTGTGGGGTGGCCCTTCTTTTCCAGGGAAGCATTCAGAACGTACATCATGGCCGCATCCAGGCTGCCTGTTGGCAATGATGTCTGCACCGTGAGCACCCCGAGCTGTGCCTGGTGATTATCTGGGTCAGTGCTTGCTGGCCTGAGGGCCAAAAATGTGCCAGGACCATAGTAACAATTTACCAGTACGGAAAACTGAGTTCCTGTGCCAGGGAATGCCTCCTTTGGGATCTCCAGACAGAGGTATGTCTTTACGTCACCAGAGGTGAAACTGCAACGTGCACAAACATGTATATGCATAAGTTATATACGAAGGCATGCTTATGAGATTAAATATAGGAAAAGAATTGTGGGTGCTTGGATTTATAGCGTAAGTACTTGGGCCCCTAATGCTCAAAGAACTGCCAGTGGGAATTCAGTATCTCTGTTCATTTGCAGATCCAGGCCACAGTCCCTGTCCCAGGGGGTTTGTGGTCCCTCTAGATACTTCTCTTCTAGCAGGAATGAAGGACCAGCGTAAATGATGATGTGCATTTTCCTTTGATCCTTCCCCTGGTTGGCATTATCTTCATGTGATAAACTAGCTCCCCACTGCCAGTGACTTCCTCCCACTCTGCTTTTATGCCAGACCACACAGAGGAAGCTCAGAGGTACTTACAGTGGTTTTAAACATGCTGACTGGCCTCCATAACCCTCAGTGCCCCAGGAATAGACCTGAAGGCTGTAAATCTCATTTAAATTGCCAATTTGATGTGATCTCTTGAGGCCCTTTAGGCTGGGGTTTGGATAAAGCTGTGCACTGCGCTCATTCATTTTCTTTACCCTGTTGCAGATTTCACTAGCTTGCTGATGTGTAACTAGGTCAGCTTCATAAAGCATCGTTTCTGTTCTAGGGCTTTGTCTTCAGCTGGGAAGACATAGCTGGGGAGGCTGGATAACAAATGAGTGAGACTGCATGGGTATGGAAGTGAGTGTTAGTCTGTTGCTCTTACCTATTGCCTCATAGCTGTTTACAGAAGACATATGAATTGAGATAAACCATGTGGGGCAGTCCATTGGCAGTTGGACACCAGCATCTTCCACCCTGGAATTAAGATGTCCCATGCTGGGTTATTGTCCAGTGACCCATGTGTCTGCACTGTAAATGGCAGGTACCCAGAGAAATCTTCATGTTGAAGCTCTTGTTATTTCTGAGTTGAAATATGAAATGGGCTGCTGGGATGTGCTAAAATTGTTTAAAATGGGGTGAGAGGTCCAAGGCTGGCCATAAGGGTTGAAATCTCCATTAAAGGCAGCACAGTGGACTCTGCAGCAGTCAGTGGGGCATGGCTGGTAGTGGAGAAGAGTTGAAAGGTAAGAAAAGCGGTGAGAGCCTAATGGCAAATGTGATATGAGCAAATCTCCATTAGTCATGAAATAAGGAGTTTAGACGGAAGTCTTGACAGCTGTGGGGCCAGATTGGGCTGCAATGCAGACAACCTCCGCTATAAAGGCGACAAGAGGGCAGTGGAGTTGGGTAAAGGAGGAGAAGATGAATACAAAGCAGGCAAAGAAGTGAGGTGCGAAGGCTGGTTAGGAGTGGGAGAAAGGGCGAACAATCAAATGATCATCAGCCCTGATTCACACTTGTACAAATATGTTTTTTACAGACTCCCAGGAGAGAGGAAGGGCTGCTCAGACACAGCTTTCTCTGTCCCTTTCAGAAGCAAAGTCCTTTCTCACACTAGAAGGAAAAAGCTGTAAAGCAGCGCTTTGCAGAAGTGAACTGAGTTCCCGTGTACAGATAGACTCAATCCTGCCCTCACCTAGGTCTTGTTCTGGACCTCACTCATGTCAGGTTTTCAATCAAGTGGTCAAGGTGTAGCCCTTCAATGGCTTCAAAGAGATTAGAGGTCAGAACAATCTTATACATGAGGAACGTACACCAAAGACCCAAATCTGATGTTTCCATTGTAGCTTTTCTCCTTACATGAAATCTACTAACACAGTAATTTACTTTAATGACCATGTAATCAGTTTCCAGTTGTCAAATTTGAAAGTGAAAAGCTCTCAATATCTCAATTAAATTAAAAAATAAGTTACTAATAAATTTCAGCAGCCATCTGCCAATGAAGCAAGATTATATAAGGCAAGTTTGGGTTGCAGGACTATGGAAAAATAGAGGAAAGATCTACATATGCATCCCTACGCACAAATAGAAACAGATGTGAACATGTAGGCAACCGTCTTTTGGCATGTTTACCAATTAAACCACCTCTTTGTTAAATAAGGCTTAAGATATGATAAATTATTGTAAATTGAATGGTCTCTTAATTTTGTGAGAACAGCAAGCAGATCAGTAGATCAAAGGGTAATGCTGCACTGAGAGGGAACTGGGACTTCAGGATGCTCAATAAAAAGCATCCTTTGAAAAGTACCAAAGAAACTCAGCTAACTTGTTTTCTATACAGGGTACAGCCCAGCTCTTGGTGCTCTTACTTACTGTGCAGTGATACAGCAGTCTGAGGTCTGGTTTTACGTCTTAAAAAGAGCTGCATGCTGCAAGGTCAGGCCATGGGGCACCTGCTGTGCCAGGAGAAGGCTATATAAATCAATTACATAGGGATATAAAAGCATTTGGGTGAAGGACAGAGACTTTTGTTAGAATCTGATTTCTTTTCAGGAGCTGACTATATCTATTTCCAGCAAGCTTATGAATACTGCCATAGCGAGGGGAAACCTGGCAGCAATGGAAAGCTGTAGGTCACTGCCCCAAAAGCTTCCTTCAGGAGGAAGGAGTTGTCTAAACAAATGAGACCATCAAAGAGAACTGGCAGAACTGAAACAGGTGCTGTTTTCTCTGAGCTCACACAGTAAAGCTAAGAAGTCCCACCTGCTGACACCAGTCCATGCCCTTCCCCAGGTTCCCCCTCCTTCAGGCATCTGCACACTCATGTTTCATCTCTCACCCCCAGGCATATGAAAGAAAAATGTTCCTGGAAAGAATTTGTCTCCACTGTTGCTGACAAGCAATCTGCCCGTTGTTTATCTTCAACACACACTGTGCTAGAGAGGGCCCTGCCAGGCTGTGTGCAGTTCTAAAGGTGTTGCAGCCCATATGGAAATGTCTGACATGTCTGCATTCACTGGACCTCATATACAGTGTGGATTGATGTTTCCTTTAGACTTGAGGTCAAAAGATGTATAAAAATAGAAACTCTTTGTAAGATGTATCCAGGGCTGCATCAAAAGGAGTGTGACCAGCAGTTGAGGGAGGTGATCCTGCCCCTGTGCTCTGCTCTCGTGAGACCTCACTTGGAGTATTGTGTGCAGTTCTGGTGTCCTCAACATAAAAAGGACACGGAACTGTTGGAACAAGT